>JBBDGP010005955.1:0-45378 GCA_037952835.1 Lithobates septentrionalis | reverse complement strand
TTGTCTTCTCTCGAAGAACCTCCCATCACTGACCATTGTCTTCTCTCCCAGATCCCCGCATCACTGACCATTGTCTTCTCTCCCAGATCCTCCCATCACTGACCATTGTCTTCTCTCCCAGATCCCCCCATCACTGACCATTGTCTTCTCTCCCAGATCCCCCATCACTGACCATTGTCTTCTCTCCCAGATCCCCCATCACTGACCATTGTCTTCTCTCCCAGATCCCCCCATCACTGACCATTGTCTTCTCTCCCAGATCCCCGCATCACTGACCATTGTCTTCTCTCCCAGATCCTCCCATCACTGACCACTGTCTTCTCTCCCAGATCCCCCCATCACTGACCATTGTCTTCTCTCCCAGATCCCCCATCACTGACCATTGTCTTCTCTCCCAGATCCTCCCATCACTGACCATTGTCTTCTCTCCCAGATCCCCCCATCACTGACCATTGTTTTCTCTCCCAGATCCCCCCATCACTGACCATTGTCTTCTCTCCCAGATCCCCCCATCACTGACCATTGTCTTCTCTCCCAGATCCCCCCATCACTGACCATTGTCTTCTCTCCCAGATCCCCCCATCACTGACCACTGTCTTCTCTCCCAGATCCTCCCATCACTGACCATTGTCTTCTCTCCCAGATCCCCCCATCACTGACCATTGTCTTCTCTCGAAGAACCTCCCATCACTGACCATTGTCTTCTCTCCCAGATCCCCCATCACTGACCATTGTCTTCTCTCCCAGATCCCCCCATCACTGACCATTGTCTTCTCTCCCAGATCCCCCCATCACTGACCATTGTCTTCTCTCCCAGATCCCCCCATCACTGACCATTGTCTTCTCTCCCAGAACCTCCCATCACTGACCATTGTCTTCTCTCCCAGAACCTCCCATCACTGACCATTGTCTTCTCTCCCAGATCCTCCCATCACTGACCATTGTCTTCTCTCCCAGATCCCCGCATCACTGACCATTGTCTTCTCTCCCAGATCCTCCCATCACTGACCATTGTCTTCTCTCCCAGATCCCCCCATCACTGACCATTGTCTTCTCTCCCAGATCCCCCCATCACTGACCACTGTCTTCTCTCCCAGATCCCCCCATCACTGACCATTGTCTTCTCTCCCAGATCCCCCCATCACTGACCATTGTCTTCTCTCCCAGATCCTCCCATCACTGACCATTGTCTTCTCTCCCAGATCCTCCCATCACTGACCATTGTCTTCTCTCCCAGATCCTCCCATCACTGACCATTGTCTTCTCTCCCAGATCCTCCCATCACTGACCATTGTCTTCTCTCCCAGATCCCCCCATCACTGACCATTGTCTTCTCTCCCAGATCCCCCCATCACTGACCATTGTCTTCTCTCCCAGATCCTCCCATCACTGACCATTGTCTTCTCTCCCAGATCCCCGCATCACTGACCATTGTCTTCTCTCCCAGATCCCCGCATCACTGACCATTGTCTTCTCTCCCAGATCCTCCCATCACTGACCATTGTCTTCTCTCCCAGATCCCCCCATCACTGACCATTGTCTTCTCTCCCAGATCCCCCATCACTGACCATTGTCTTCTCTCCCAGATCCTCCCATCACTGACCATTGTCTTCTCTCCCAGATCCCCCATCACTGACCATTGTCTTCTCTCCCAGATCCTCCCATCACTGACCATTGTCTTCTCTCCCAGATCCCCCCATCACTGACCATTGTCTTCTCTCCCAGATCCCCCCATCACTGACCATTGTCTTCTCTCCCAGATCCCCCCATCACTGACCATTGTCTTCTCTCCCAGATCCCCCCATCACTGACCATTGTCTTCTCTCCCAGATCCCCCCATCACTGACCATTGTCTTCTCTCCCAGATCCCCCCATCACTGACCATTGTCTTCTCTCCCAGATCCCCCCATCACTGACCATTGTCTTCTCTCCCAGATCCCCCCATCACTGACCATTGTCTTCTCTCCCAGATCCCCCATCACTGACCATTGTCTTCTCTCCCAGATCCTCCCATCACTGACCATTGTCTTCTCTCCCAGATCCCCCATCACTGACCATTGTCTTCTCTCCCAGATCCTCCCATCACTGACCATTGTCTTCTCTCCCAGATCCCCCCATCACTGACCATTGTCTTCTCTCCCAGATCCCCCCATCACTGACCATTGTCTTCTCTCCCAGATCCCCCCATCACTGACCATTGTCTTCTCTCCCAGATCCCCCCATCACTGACCATTGTCTTCTCTCCCAGATCCCCCATCACTGACCATTGTCTTCTCTCCCAGATCCCCCCATCACTGACCATTGTCTTCTCTCCCAGATCCTCCCATCACTGACCATTGTCTTCTCTCCCAGATCCCCCCATCACTGACCATTGTCTTCTCTCCCAGATCCCCCCATCACTGACCATTGTCTTCTCTCCCAGATCCCCCCATCACTGACCATTGTCTTCTCTCCCAGATCCCCCCATCACTGACCATTGTCTTCTCTCCCAGATCCCCCCATCACTGACCAATGTCTTCTCTCTCAGATCCTCCCATCACTGACCATTGTCTTCTCTCCCAGATCCCCCCATCACTGACCATTGTCTTCTCTCCCAGATCCCCCCATCACTGACCATTGTCTTCTCTCCCAGATCCCCCCATCACTGACCATTGTCTTCTCCCCCGGATCCTCCCATCACTGACCATTGTCTTCTCTCCCAGATCCCCCCATCACTGACCATTGTCTTCTCTCCCAGATCCTCCCATCACTGACCATTGTCTTCTCTCCCAGATCCTCCCATCACTGACCATTGTCTTCTCTCCCAGATCCCCCCATCACTGACCATTGTCTTCTCTCCCAGATCCCCCCATCACTGACCATTGTCTTCTCTCCCAGATCCCCCCATCACTGACCATTGTCTTCTCTCCCAGATCCTCCCATCACTGACCATTGTCTTCTCTCCCAGATCCCCCCATCACTGACCATTGTCTTCTCTCCCAGATCCTCCCATCACTGACCATTGTCTTCTCTCCCAGATCCTCCCATCACTGACCATTGTCTTCTCTCCCAGATCCCCCCATCACTGACCATTGTCTTCTCTCCCAGATCCCCCCATCACTGACCATTGTCTTCTCTCCCAGATCCCCCATCACTGACCATTGTCTTCTCTCCCAGATCCCCCCCATCACTGACCACTGTCTTCTCTCCCAGATCCTCCCATCACTGACCATTGTCTTCTCTCCCAGATCCCCCCATCACCGACCATTGTCTTCTCTCGAAGAACCTCCCATCACTGACCATTGTCTTCTCTCCCAGATCCCCCATCACTGACCATTGTCTTCTCTCCCAGATCCCCCCATCACTGACCATTGTCTTCTCTCCCAGATCCCCCCATCACTGACCATTGTCTTCTCTCCCAGATCCCCCCATCACTGACCATTGTCTTCTCTCCCAGAACCTCCCATCACTGACCATTGTCTTCTCTCCCAGAACCTCCCATCACTGACCATTGTCGTCTCTCCCAGATCCTCCCATCACTGACCATTGTCTTCTCTCCCAGATCCCCGCATCACTGACCATTGTCTTCTCTCCCAGATCCTCCCATCACTGACCATTGTCTTCTCTCCCAGATCCCCCCATCACTGACCATTGTCTTCTCTCCCAGATCCCCCCATCACTGACCACTGTCTTCTCTCCCAGATCCCCCCATCACTGACCATTGTCTTCTCTCCCAGATCCCCCCATCACTGACCATTGTCTTCTCTCCCAGATCCTCCCATCACTGACCATTGTCTTCTCTCCCAGATCCTCCCATCACTGACCATTGTCTTCTCTCCCAGATCCTCCCATCACTGACCATTGTCTTCTCTCCCAGATCCTCCCATCACTGACCATTGTCTTCTCTCCCAGATCCCCCCATCACTGACCATTGTCTTCTCTCCCAGATCCCCCCATCACTGACCATTGTCTTCTCTCCCAGATCCTCCCATCACTGACCATTGTCTTCTCTCCCAGATCCCCGCATCACTGACCATTGTCTTCTCTCCCAGATCCCCCCATCACTGACCATTGTCTTCTCTCCCAGATCCCCCCATCACTGACCATTGTCTTCTCTCCCAGATCCTCCCATCACTGACCATTGTCTTCTCTCCCAGATCCCCCCATCACTGACCATTGTCTTCTCTCCCAGATCCCCCCATCACTGACCATTGTCTTCTCTCCCAGATCCTCCCATCACTGACCATTGTCTTCTCTCCCAGATCCCCCCATCACTGACCATTGTCTTCTCTCCCAGATCCCCCCATCACTGACCATTGTCTTCTCTCCCAGATCCCCCCATCACTGACCATTGTCTTCTCTCCCAGATCCCCCCATCACTGACCATTGTCTTCTCTCCCAGATCCCCCCATCACTGACCATTGTCTTCTCTCCCAGATCCTCCCATCACTGACCATTGTCTTCTCTCCCAGATCCCCCCATCACTGACCATTGTCTTCTCTCCCAGATCCCCCCATCACTGACCATTGTCTTCTCTCCCAGATCCCCCCATCACTGACCATTGTCTTCTCCCCCGGATCCTCCCATCACTGACCATTGTCTTCTCTCCCAGATCCCCCCATCACTGACCATTGTCTTCTCTCCCAGATCCTCCCATCACTGACCATTGTCTTCTCTCCCAGATCCTCCCATCACTGACCATTGTCTTCTCTCCCAGATCCTCCCATCACTGACCATTGTCTTCTCTCCCAGATCCCCCCATCACTGACCATTGTCTTCTCTCCCAGATCCCCCCATCACTGACCATTGTCTTCTCTCCCAGATCCCCCCATCACTGACCATTGTCTTCTCTCCCAGATCCTCCCATCACTGACCATTGTCTTCTCTCCCAGATCCCCCCATCACTGACCATTGTCTTCTCTCCCAGATCCTCCCATCACTGACCATTGTCTTCTCTCCCAGATCCTCCCATCACTGACCATTGTCTTCTCTCCCAGATCCCCCCATCACTGACCATTGTCTTCTCTCCCAGATCCCCCCATCACTGACCATTGTCTTCTCTCCCAGATCCCCCCATCACTGACCATTGTCTTCTCTCCCAGATCCCCCCATCACTGACCACTGTCTTCTCTCCCAGATCCTCCCATCACTGACCATTGTCTTCTCTCCCAGATCCCCCCCATCACTGACCATTGTCTTCTCTCGAAGAACCTCCCATCACTGACCATTGTCTTCTCTCCCAGATCCCCCATCACTGACCATTGTCTTCTCTCCCAGATCCCCCCATCACTGACCATTGTCTTCTCTCCCAGATCCCCCCATCACTGACCATTGTCTTCTCTCCCAGATCCCCCCATCACTGACCATTGTCTTCTCTCCCAGAACCTCCCATCACTGACCATTGTCTTCTCTCCCAGAACCTCCCATCACTGACCATTGTCTTCTCTCCCAGATCCTCCCATCACTGACCATTGTCTTCTCTCCCAGATCCCCGCATCACTGACCATTGTCTTCTCTCCCAGATCCTCCCATCACTGACCATTGTCTTCTCTCCCAGATCCCCCCATCACTGACCATTGTCTTCTCTCCCAGATCCCCCCATCACTGACCACTGTCTTCTCTCCCAGATCCCCCCATCACTGACCATTGTCTTCTCTCCCAGATCCCCCCATCACTGACCATTGTCTTCTCTCCCAGATCCTCCCATCACTGACCATTGTCTTCTCTCCCAGATCCTCCCATCACTGACCATTTTCTTTTCTCCCAGATCCTCCCATCACTGACCATTGTCTTCTCTCCCAGATCCTCCCATCACTGACCATTGTCTTCTCTCCCAGATCCCCCCATCACTGACCATTGTCTTCTCTCCCAGATCCTCCCATCACTGACCATTGTCTTCTCTCCCAGATCCCCGCATCACTGACCATTGTCTTCTCTCCCAGATCCCCCCATCACTGACCATTGTCTTCTCTCCCAGATCCCCCCATCACTGACCATTGTCTTCTCTCCCAGATCCTCCCATCACTGACCATTGTCTTCTCTCCCAGATCCCCCCATCACTGACCATTGTCTTCTCTCCCAGATCCCCCCATCACTGACCATTGTCTTCTCTCCCAGATCCCCCCATCACTGACCATTGTCTTCTCCCCCGGATCCTCCCATCACTGACCATTGTCTTCTCTCCCAGATCCCCCCATCACTGACCATTGTCTTCTCTCCCAGATCCTCCCATCACTGACCATTGTCTTCTCTCCCAGATCCTCCCATCACTGACCATTGTCTTCTCTCCCAGATCCTCCCATCACTGACCATTGTCTTCTCTCCCAGATCCCCCCATCACTGACCATTGTCTTCTCTCCCAGATCCCCCCATCACTGACCATTGTCTTCTCTCCCAGATCCCCCCATCACTGACCATTGTCTTCTCTCCCAGATCCCCCCATCACTGACCATTGTCTTCTCTCCCAGATCCTCCCATCACTGACCATTGTCTTCTCTCCCAGATCCCCCCATCACTGACCATTGTCTTCTCTCCCAGATCCTCCCATCACTGACCATTGTCTTCTCTCCCAGATCCTCCCATCACTGACCATTGTCTTCTCTCCCAGATCCCCCCATCACTGACCATTGTCTTCTCTCCCAGATCCCCCCATCACTGACCATTGTCTTCTCTCCCAGATCCTCCCATCCCATCACTGACCATGTCTTCTCTCCCAGATCCCCCCATCACTGACCATTGTCTTCTCTCCCAGATCCCCCCATCACTGACCATTGTCTTCTCTCCCAGATCCCCCCATCACTGACCATTGTCTTCTCTCCCAGATCCCCCCATCACTGACCATTGTCTTCTCCCCCGGATCCTCCCATCACTGACCATTGTCTTCTCTCCCAGATCCCCCCATCACTGACCATTGTCTTCTCTCCCAGATCCCCCCATCACTGACCATTGTCTTCTCCCCCGGATCCTCCCATCACTGACCATTGTCTTCTCTCCCAGATCCTCCCATCCCATCACTGACCATGTCTTCTCTCGAAGAACCTCCCATCACTGACCATTGTCTTCTCTCGAAGAACCTCCCATCACTGACCATTGTCTTCTCTCGAAGAACCTCCCATCACTGACCATTGTCTTCTCTCCCAGAACCTCCCATTACTGACCATTGTTTTCTCTTCCAGAACCTCCCATCCCATCACTGTCCATTGTCTTCTCAACCAGATCCTCCCATCCCATCACAGTTCATTGTCTTCTCTCCCAGATCCTCCCATCACTGACCATTGTCTTCTCTCCCAGATCCCCCCATCACTGACCATTGTCTTCTCTCCCAGATCCCCCATCACTGACCATTGTCTTCTCTCCCACATCCCCCCATCCCATCACTGACCATTGTCTTCTCTCCCAGATCCCCCCATCACTGACCATTGTCTTCTCTCCCAGATCCTCCCATCACTGACCACTGTCTTCTCTCCTGGATCCCCCTATCACTGACCACTGTCTTCTCTCCTGGATCCCCCTATCACTGACCATTGTCTTCTCTCCTGGATCCCCCCATCACTGACCATTGTCTTCTCTCCCAGATCCCCCCATCACTGACCATTGTCTTCTCTCCCAGATCCCCCCATCACTGACCATTGTCTTCTCTCGAAGAACCTCCCATCACTGACCATTGTCTTCTCTCCCAGATCCTCCCATCACTGACCATTGTCTTCTCTCCCAGATCCCCCCATCACTGACCATTGTCTTCTCTCCCAGATCCCCCCATCACTGACCATTGTCTTCTCTCGAAGAACCTCCCATCACTGACCATTGTCTTCTCTCCTGGATCCCCCCATCACTGACCATTGTCTTCTCTCCCAGATCCCCCCATCACTGACCATTGTCTTCTCTCCTGGATCCCCCCATCACTGACCATTGTCTTCTCTCCCTGATCCCCCTATCACTGACCATTGTCTTCTCTCCCAGATCCCCCCATCACTGACCATTGTCTTCTCTCGAAGAACCTCCCATCACTGACCATTGTCTTCTCTCCCAGATCCTCCCATCCCATCACTGACCATTGTCTTCTCTCCCAGATCCCCCCATCACTGACCATTGTCTTCTCTCGAAGAACCTCCCATCACTGACCATTGTCTTCTCTCCCAGATCCCCCCATCACTGACCATTGTCTTCTCTCCCAGATCCCCCCATCACTGACCATTGTCTTCTCTCCCAGAACCTCCCATCCCATCCCTGACCATCGTCTTCTCTCCCAGAACCTCCCATCCCATCCTCGACCATCGCCTTCTCTCCCAGAACCTCCCATCCCATCACTGACCATTGTCTTCTCTCCCAGATCCCCCCATCACTGACCATTGTCTTCTCTCCCAGAACCTCCCATCCCATCCCTGACCATCGTCTTCTCTCCCAGAACCTCCCATCCCATCCTCGACCATCGCCTTCTCTCCCAGAACCTCCCATCCCATCACTGACCATTGTCTTCTCTTCCAGAACCTCCCATCCCATCACTCACTATCGTCTTCTCTCCCAGAACCTCCCATCACTGACCATTGTCTTCTCTTCCAGAACCTCCCATCCCATCACTGACCATCATCTTCTCTCCCAGAACCTCCCATCCCATCACTGACCATTGTCTTCTCTTCCAGAACCTCCCATCCCATCACTGACCATCGTCTTCTCTCCCAGAACCTCCCATCACTGTCCATTGTCTTCTCAACCAGATCCTCCCATCCCATCACTGTCCAGTCTTAATACCCAGATCCCCCCCCCCCCCATCCCATCACTGACCATTGTCTTCTCCCCCGGATCCTCCCATCCCATGACTGACCATTGTCTTCTCTCCCAAAACCTCCCATCACTGACCATTGTCTTCTCCCAAAGAACCTCCCATCATTAACCATTGTCTTCTCTCGAAGAACCTCCCATCACTGACCATTGTCTTCTCCCAAAGAACCTCCCATCACTGACCATTGTCTTTTCTCGAAGAACCTCCCATCACTGACATTGTCTTCTCTCGAAGAACCTCCCATCACTGACCATTGTCTTCTCTCGAAGAACCTCCCATCACTGACCATTGTCTTCTCTCGAAGAACCTCCCATAACTGACATTGTCTTCTCTCGAAGAACCTCCCATCACTGACCATTGTCTTCTCTCCCAGATCCTCCCATCCCATCACTGACCATTGTCTTCTCTCGAAGAACCTCCCATCACTGACCATTGTCTTCTCTCGAAGAACCTTCCATCACTGACCATTGTCTTCTCCCCCGGATCCTCCCATCACTGACCATTGTCTTCTCTCGAAGAACCTCCCATCACTGACCATTGTCTTCTCTCCCAGATCCCCCCATCACTGACCATTGTCTTCTCTCCCAGATCCCCCATCACTGACCATTGTCTTCTCTCCCAGATCCTCCCATCACTGACCATTGTCTTCTCTCCCAGATCCCCCATCACTGACCATTGTCTTCTCTCCCAGATCCTCCCATCACTGACCATTGTCTTCTCTCCCAGATCCCCCCATCACTGACCATTGTCTTCTCTCCCAGATCCCCCCATCACTGACCATTGTCTTCTCTCCCAGATCCCCCCATCACTGACCATTGTCTTCTCTCCCAGATCCCCCCATCACTGACCATTGTCTTCTCTCCCAGATCCCCCATCACTGACCATTGTCTTCTCTCCCAGATCCCCCCATCACTGACCATTGTCTTCTCTCCCAGATCCTCCCATCACTGACCATTGTCTTCTCTCCCAGATCCCCCCATCACTGACCATTGTCTTCTCTCCCAGATCCCCCCATCACTGACCATTGTCTTCTCTCCCAGATCCCCCCATCACTGACCATTGTCTTCTCTCCCAGATCCCCCCATCACTGACCATTGTCTTCTCTCCCAGATCCCCCCATCACTGACCATTGTCTTCTCTCCCAGATCCTCCCATCACTGACCATTGTCTTCTCTCCCAGATCCCCCCATCACTGACCATTGTCTTCTCTCCCAGATCCCCCCATCACTGACCATTGTCTTCTCTCCCAGATCCCCCCATCACTGACCATTGTCTTCTCCCCCGGATCCTCCCATCACTGACCATTGTCTTCTCTCCCAGATCCCCCCATCACTGACCATTGTCTTCTCTCCCAGATCCTCCCATCACTGACCATTGTCTTCTCTCCCAGATCCTCCCATCACTGACCATTGTCTTCTCTCCCAGATCCTCCCATCACTGACCATTGTCTTCTCTCCCAGATCCCCCCATCACTGACCATTGTCTTCTCTCCCAGATCCCCCCATCACTGACCATTGTCTTCTCTCCCAGATCCCCCCATCACTGACCATTGTCTTCTCTCCCAGATCCCCCCATCACTGACCATTGTCTTCTCTCCCAGATCCCCCCATCACTGACCATTGTCTTCTCTCCCAGATCCCCCCATCACTGACCATTGTCTTCTCTCCCAGATCCCCCCATCACTGACCATTGTCTTCTCTCCCAGATCCTCCCATCACTGACCATTGTCTTCTCTCCCAGATCCTCCCATCACTGACCATTGTCTTCTCTCCCAGATCCCCCCATCACTGACCATTGTCTTCTCTCCCAGATCCCCCCATCACTGACCATTGTCTTCTTTCCCAGATCCTCCCATCCCATCACTGACCATGTCTTCTCTCCCAGATCCCCCCATCACTGACCATTGTCTTCTCTCCCAGATCCTCCCATCACTGACCATTGTCTTCTCTCCCAGATCCCCCCATCACTGACCATTGTCTTCTCTCCCAGATCCCCCCATCACTGACCATTGTCTTCTCTCCCAGATCCTCCCATCACTGACCATTGTCTTCTCTCCCAGATCCCCCCATCACTGACCATTGTCTTCTCTCCCAGATCCCCCCATCACTGACCATTGTCTTCTCTCCCAGATCCCCCCATCACTGACCATTGTCTTCTCTCCCAGATCCTCCCATCACTGACCATTGTCTTCTCTCCCAGATCCCCCCATCCCATCACTGACCATTGTCTTCTCTCCCAGATCCCCCCATCACTGACCATTGTCTTCTCTCCCAGATCCTCCCATCACTGACCATTGTCTTCTCTCCCAGATCCCCCCATCACTGACCATTGTCTTCTCTCCCAGATCCCCCCATCACTGACCACTGTCTTCTCTCCCAGATCCTCCCATCACTGACCATTGTCTTCTCTCCCAGATCCCCCCATCACTGGCCATTGTCTTCTCTCCCAGATCCCCCCATCACTGACCATTGTCTTCTCTCCCAGATCCCCCCATCACTGACCATTGTCTTCTCTCCCAGATCCCCCCATCACTGACCATTGTCTTCTCTCCCAGATCCCCCCATCACTGACCATTGTCTTCTCTCCCAGATCCCCCCATCACTGACCATTGTCTTCTCTCCCAGATCCCCCCATCACTGACCATTGTCTTCTCTCCCAGATCCTCCCATCACTGACCATTGTCTTCTCTCCCAGATCCCCCCATCACTGACCATTGTCTTCTCTCCCAGATCCCCCCATCACTGACCATTGTCTTCTCTCCCAGATCCCCCCATCACTGACCATTGTCTTCTCTCCAGATCCTCCCATCCCATCACTGACCATGTCTTCTCTCGAAGAACCTCCCATCACTGACCATTGTCTTCTCTCGAAGAACCTCCCATCACTGACCATTGTCTTCTCTCGAAGAACCTCCCATCACTGACCATTGTCTTCTCTCCCAGAACCTCCCATTACTGACCATTGTTTTCTCTTCCAGAACCTCCCATCCCATCACTGTCCATTGTCTTCTCAACCAGATCCTCCCATCCCATCACAGTTCATTGTCTTCTCTCCCAGATCCTCCCATCACTGACCATTGTCTTCTCTCCCAGATCCTCCCATCACTGACCATTGTCTTCTCTCCCAGATCCTCCCATCACTGACCATTGTCTTCTCTCCCAGATCCCCCCATCACTGACCATTGTCTTCTCTCCCAGATCCCCCCATCACTGACCATTGTCTTCTCTCCCAGATCCCCCCATCACTGACCATTGTCTTCTCTCCCAGATCCCCCCATCACTGACCATTGTCTTCTCTCCCGGATCCCCCCATCACTGACCATTGTCTTCTCCCCCGGATCCTCCCATCACTGACCATTGTCTTCTCTCCCAGATCCCCCCATCACTGACCATTGTCTTCTCTCCCAGATCCCCCCATCACTGACCATTGTCTTCTCCCCCGGATCCTCCCATCACTGACCATTGTCTTCTCTCCCAGATCCTCCCATCCCATCACTGACCATGTCTTCTCTCGAAGAACCTCCCATCACTGACCATTGTCTTCTCTCGAAGAACCTCCCATCACTGACCATTGTCTTCTCTCGAAGAACCTCCCATCACTGACCATTGTCTTCTCTCCCAGAACCTCCCATTACTGACCATTGTTTTCTCTTCCAGAACCTCCCATCCCATCACTGTCCATTGTCTTCTCAACCAGATCCTCCCATCCCATCACAGTTCATTGTCTTCTCTCCCAGATCCTCCCATCACTGACCATTGTCTTCTCTCCCAGATCCCCCCATCACTGACCATTGTCTTCTCTCCCAGATCCCCCATCACTGACCATTGTCTTCTCTCCCAGATCCCCCCATCCCATCACTGACCATTGTCTTCTCTCCCAGATCCCCCCATCACTGACCATTGTCTTCTCTCCCAGATCCTCCCATCACTGACCACTGTCTTCTCTCCTGGATCCCCCTATCACTGACCACTGTCTTCTCTCCTGGATCCCCCTATCACTGACCATTGTCTTCTCTCCTGGATCCCCCCATCACTGACCATTGTCTTCTCTCCCAGATCCCCCCATCACTGACCATTGTCTTCTCTCCCAGATCCCCCCATCACTGACCATTGTCTTCTCTCGAAGAACCTCCCATCACTGACCATTGTCTTCTCTCCCAGATCCTCCCATCACTGACCATTGTCTTCTCTCCCAGATCCTCATCTCCTGACACTGACCATTGTCTTCTCTCCAAGAACCTCCGGTCCCATCACTGACCATTGTCTTGTCTCCCAGATCCCCCCATCACTGACCATTGTCTTCTCTCCCAGATCCCCCCATCACTGACCATTGTCTTCTCTCCCAGATCCCCCCATCACTGACCATTGTCTTCTCTCCCAGATCCTCCCATCACTGACCATTGTCTTCTCTCCCAGATCCCCCCATCACTGACCATTGTCTTCTCTCCTGGATCCCCCCATCACTGACCATTGTCTTCTCTCCCAGATCCCCCCATCACTGACCATTGTCTTCTCTCCTGGATCCCCCCATCACTGACCATTGTCTTCTCTCCCTGATCCCCCTATCACTGACCATTGTCTTCTCTCCCAGATCCCCCCATCACTGACCATTGTCTTCTCTCGAAGAACCTCCCATCACTGACCATTGTCTTCTCTCCCAGATCCTCCCATCCCATCACTGACCATTGTCTTCTCTCCCAGATCCCCCCATCACTGACCATTGTCTTCTCTCGAAGAACCTCCCATCACTGACCATTGTCTTCTCTCCCAGATCCCCCCATCACTGACCATTGTCTTCTCTCCCAGATCCCCCCATCACTGACCATTGTCTTCTCTCCCAGAACCTCCCATCCCATCCCTGACCATCGTCTTCTCTCCCAGAACCTCCCATCCCATCCTCGACCATCGCCTTCTCTCCCAGAACCTCCCATCCCATCACTGACCATTGTCTTCTCTCCCAGATCCCCCCATCACTGACCATTGTCTTCTCTCCCAGAACCTCCCATCCCATCCCTGACCATCGTCTTCTCTCCCAGAACCTCCCATCCCATCCTCGACCATCGCCTTCTCTCCCAGAACCTCCCATCCCATCACTGACCATTGTCTTCTCTTCCAGAACCTCCCATCCCATCACTCACTATCGTCTTCTCTCCCAGAACCTCCCATCACTGACCATTGTCTTCTCTTCCAGAACCTCCCATCCCATCACTGACCATCATCTTCTCTCCCAGAACCTCCCATCCCATCACTGACCATTGTCTTCTCTTCCAGAACCTCCCATCCCATCACTGACCATCGTCTTCTCTCCCAGAACCTCCCATCACTGTCCATTGTCTTCTCAACCAGATCCTCCCATCCCATCACTGTCCAGTCTTAATACCCAGATCCCCCCCCCCCCCCATCCCATCACTGACCATTGTCTTCTCCCCCGGATCCTCCCATCCCATGACTGACCATTGTCTTCTCTCCCAAAACCTCCCATCACTGACCATTGTCTTCTCCCAAAGAACCTCCCATCATTAACCATTGTCTTCTCTCGAAGAACCTCCCATCACTGACCATTGTCTTCTCCCAAAGAACCTCCCATCACTGACCATTGTCTTTTCTCGAAGAACCTCCCATCACTGACATTGTCTTCTCTCGAAGAACCTCCCATCACTGACCATTGTCTTCTCTCGAAGAACCTCCCATCACTGACCATTGTCTTCTCTCGAAGAACCTCCCATAACTGACATTGTCTTCTCTCGAAGAACCTCCCATCACTGACCATTGTCTTCTCTCCCAGATCCTCCCATCCCATCACTGACCATTGTCTTCTCTCGAAGAACCTCCCATCACTGACCATTGTCTTCTCTCGAAGAACCTTCCATCACTGACCATTGTCTTCTCCCCCGGATCCTCCCATCACTGACCATTGTCTTCTCTCGAAGAACCTCCCATCACTGACCATTGTCTTCTCTCCCAGAACCTCCCATCACTGACCATTGTCTTCTCTCCCAGATCCCCCATCACTGACCATTGTCTTCTCTCCCAGATCCCCCATCACTGACCATTGTCTTCTCTCCCAGATCCCCCATCACTGACCATTGTCTTCTCTCCCAGATCCCCCCATCACTGACCATTGTCTTCTCTCCCAGATCCCCCATCACTGACCATTGTCTTCTCTCCCTCAGACCAGGAGCAGGTGGGAAGTGTCGGCCAGGTGGAGATGTTACACAGATGTAATCTGCTGGCTCTGGTGGGAGGCGGCAGCAATCCCAAATTCTCCGACATATCCGGTACATTGATTTATTGTGGTTTTTTTCTATTTTAAATATTTTTATGATCTAAAATGTTGAAGATGAATTTGGGGTTTATATTCTTCTGTATTGATAGTACTGATCTGGGACGACTCACGGGATGGAAAAGATAAGCTGGTCCTGGAATTTACCTTCACCAAACCAGTACTGAGCGTCCGCCTGAGATCCGACAAGTGAGTCCGCCATTTCTTCTTCACACCTTCACTTCCCGCCTGTAACACCCCTTCCTGCCCAGGACTTTCTTCAGTTCCCAGCACTGTGATACTTTGAATGACAATCACTCTGTGATGCAACACTATACCTAAATTAATTGAATAACGATCCCACAATCAAAACCCCTTTACCAGCAATCTGCTGCTGCCTATGATCTGGAGCTAATGATCGATTCACTAATTTATTTGTTCCTCCTTCCTCCATTGAGAGGGCGGCCTCTTCAAGGTAAACAGCAGTACTGTATACAGTGCCTTGAAAAAGTATTCATACCCCTTGAAATTCTCCACATTTTGTTACAACCAAAAACGTAAATGTATTTTATTGGGATTTTATGTGATAGACCAACACAAAGTGTCACATAATTGTGAAGTGGAAGGAAAATGATACAAATAAATATGTGAAAAGTGTGGGGGAGGGGCATTTGTATGGCGCCCCCCCGGAGTCAATACTTTGTAGAACCCCCTTTCTCTACAAGTCTTTTTGGGGATGTCTCTACCAGCTTTGCACATCTAGAGAGGACATTTCTGCCCATTCTTCTTTGTAAAATATCTCAAGCTCTGTCAGATTGGATGGAGAGCGTCTGTGAAAAGCAATTTTCAAGTCTTGCCACAGATTCTCAATGTGATTTAGGTCTGGACTGTGACTGGGCCATTCTAACACATGAATATGCTTTGATCTAAACCATTCCATTGTAGCTCTGGCTGGATGTTTCGGGTCGTTGTCCTGCTGGAAGGTGAACCTCCGCCCCGGTCTCAAGTCTTTTGTAGACTCTAACAGGTTTTCTTCTAAGATTGTCCTGTATTTGTCTCCATCCATCTTCCCATCAACTCTGACCAGCTTCCCTGTCCCTGCTGAAGAAAAGCATCCCCACCACATGATGCTGCCACCACCATGTTTCACGGTGGGGATGGTGTGTTCAGGGTGATGTACAGTGTTAGTTTTCCCCCACACATAGCGTTTTGCTTTTAGGCCAAAAAGTAAAATTTTGGTCTCATGTGACCAGATCACCTTCTTCCACATGTTTGCTGTGTCCCCCACATGGCTTCTCACAAACTACAAACAGGACTTCTTATGACTTTCTTTCTCCAATGTCTTTCTTCTTGTCACTCTTCCATAAAGGGCAGATTTGTGGAGAACACGACTAATAGTTGTCCTGTGGACAGATTCTCCCACCTGAGCTGTGGATCTCTGCAGCTCCTCCAGAGTTACCATGGACCTCTTGGCTCTTCTCTGATGAATGCTCTCCTTGCCCGGCCGGTCAGTTTAGGTGGACGGCCATGTCTTGGTAGGTTTGCAGTTGTGCCATACTCTTTCCATTTTCCGATGATGGATTGAACAGAGCTCCGTGAGATGTTCAAAGCTTGGGAGATTTATTTATAACCTAACCCTGCTTTATACTTCACAACTTTATCCCTGACCTGTCTGGTGTGTTCCTTGGCCTTCATGATGATGTTTGTTCACTAAGGTTCTCTAACAAACCTCTGAGGGCTTCACAGAACAGCTGTATTTATACTGAGATTAAATGACACACAGGTGGACTCTATTTAATAATTAGGTGACTTCTGAAGGCAATTGGTTCCTCTAGATTTTAGTTAGGGGTATCAGAGTAAAGGGGGCTGAATACAAATGCCCTCCCCCCCCACACACTTTTCACAGATTTATTTGTATCATTTATCATTTTCCTTCCACTTCACAATTATGTGACACTTTGTGTTGGTCTATCACATAAAATCCCAATAAAATACATTTACGTTTTTGGTTGTAACATGACAGCAAATGTGGAAAATGTCAAGGGGTATGAATACTTTTTCAAGGCCCTGTATACAGTACTGCTGTTTACCTTGAAGAGCCCGCCCTCTCACAATGGAGGAACAAATAGCGAATCAATCATTAGCTCCAGATCGCAGGCAAGGAAGTGGGTTGAATGATACTGACCACCAGACTGAGGACATCTAGTGGCAGAAAGAAGTACTGCAATGGGGGGGAAATCTGGAGGTGCCGAGCAAACGTGTTTTTCTTTTATTGCAGGATTGTGATCGTAGTGAAGAATCGAATTTACGTCTATTCGTTCCCAGACGATCCAAACAAACTCTTTGAGTTCGATACCAGAGACAACCCTAAAGGTAAAAGACTTCGAAGACGGACTGTACAAAATCATTTGTTGTATGACGATCCCGGTCTGTTCTGATTGGTCCTTGTCTGTCCCAGGTCTGTGTGATCTCTGCCCCAGCATGGAGAAGCAGCTCCTGATCTTTCCTGGTCACAAGTGTGGCAGCGTGCAGCTGGTGGTAAGTTCTGATGTCTCTGTCCCCAATACCAGTGCCAATAGATTACCGCCGGCACCCGTCGATCGTCCGGAGCACACACAGGACTCAGCTCTGCCTATGTAAACAAGGCAGAGCTCTGTCCTGCCAGCGGGGAAGTAATGGATTATTTCTAAATAATCCATCACTTCCCTTAGTAACACACTCGTAATACACACATAAACACTGGCTAGGCACACAGTTAAGCCTTTGATCGCCCCTAGATATTTAACCCCCTCCCAGCCAGTGTCATTAGTACAGTGACAGTGCATATTTTTAGCACCGATCACTGTATTAGTGTCACTGGTCCCCAAAAAGTGTGAAAAGCTGTCAGTGTCTGAATGTCCACCGCAATGTCGCAGTTCCACCCAGAAATTGAACTTCCGCGGATTGGATTTCTCCCCTCCCCCCCCCCGGTGCCACATTGGGCACCTTTCAGTGGGGAGGGGGGAGCGGATACCTGTCTAATACAGTGTCTGAATGTCCGCCGTAATGTCGCAGTCCCACTTTAAAAGCAGAGTTCCACGCAGAAATGGAACTTCCGTGGATCGGACCCCCCAACATTTGGCACCTTTCAGGGGGGAGTGGGGAGCGGATACCTGTCAAATCCAGGTATCTGCTTCCACTTCCAGAGAATGACTGGCCCCTCCCACCCCGCTGCCTTCTGGGAGACACACAGGTCCCGGAAGACAGCAGGGACCTTTTCAGAACGGGCAGTGCGACTCGCTCATGCGCAGTAGGAAATGTGTTTTCTCCCTATAATGCAAGGGCTTTTTAAGGCAAGTAGGGGCCTTCCAGCGCGATCGATCTTACAACCAATAAAGCAGAAACCAGCAGAATAACCCGGAGGTGACGTTAATGACCCGGAGATGACATTAATGACCCGGCGGTGACAATAATGACCCGGGGGTTAACTTATTGACCCGGAGATGACATTAATGACCCGGAGATGAAATTGATGACCCGGCGATGACATTAATGACCTGGAGATGACAATGATCTGGAGATGACATTAATGACCCGGTAATAACATTAATGACCCGGAGATGACATTAATGACCCGGTAATGACATTAATGACCCAGGGGGTTACAGTAGTGACCCAGAGATGACATTAATAACCTGGAGATGACATTAATGACCCGGCGATGACATTAATGACCAGGAGATGACATTAATGACCCGGCAGTGACAATAATGACCCGGGGGTTAACTTATTGACCCGGAGATGACATTAATGACCTGGAGATGACAATGATCTGGAGATTACATTAATGACCCGGTAATGACATTAATGACCCGGTAATGACATTAATGACCCGGTAATGACATTAATGACCCAGGGGGTTACAGTATTGACCCGGAGATGACATTATTGACCCGGGGGTTACATTAGTCACCCAGGGGATGACATTGATGACCCGGAGATGACATTAATGACCCGGTGATGACATTAATGACCCGGTAAGGATATTAATGACCCGGTAATGACATTAATGACCCGGGGGTTACATTAGTGACCCAGGAGATGACAATGATCTGGAGATGACATTAATGACCTGGCGATGACATTAATGACCTGGAGATGACATTAATGACCCGGGGGTTACATTAGTGACCCGGGAGATGACATTAATGACCTGGAGATGACAATGATCTGGAGATGACATTAATGACCTGGAGATGACATTGATGACCTGGCGATGACATTAATGACCCGGGGGTTACATTAGTGACCCAGGAGATGACATTGATGACCCGGAGATGACATTGATGACCTGGCGATGACATTAATGACCCGGGGGTGACATTACTGGGCATCAAAAGGGGTATTTGTTGAAGACGGAAAAGATGACAGAGGTCGGTGACGTTCTATTTTTTTATTTTAGGATCTGTGTAACGCCAAGCCCAGCAGTTCATCGGCGCCGTTCACCATAAACGCCCATCAGAGCGAACTGGGCTGCCTGGCGGTCAACCAGCAGGGCACGCTCGTGGCCTCCGCCTCCCGGAAAGGCACTTTAATCCGGCTGTTTGACACCCAGACGCGGGATCAGCTGGTGGAATTAAGACGCGGCACAGACCCGGCCACCTTATACTGGTAAGTGTCGTGTATAGAGACAATCGTATCTGTATATCTCTTTGTGCCGAGACCACAGAGAACTCGATTTGTTGGTGTGTGTCAACCGCTTGCCGCCCCCATGTGGAGCATCAGTGCAATAGCAAAGAGACTGAGCCTTAAAGGGTTAGTTCACAAAAAAAAAACTCCCTCTACAGGAGCGCCTGTGTATAAAAACAACCTGTGCAGCTTTGACCAAAGTTTAACCCCTTGCCTACTGGGCACTTTTACCCCCTTCCTGCCCAGGGCGCCAATTTTCAGCTTTCAGCGCTGTCGCATTTTAAATGACAATTACGCGGTCATACAACGCTGTACACATGTGACATTTTTATCATTTTTTTTCCACAAATAGAACTTTCTTTTGGTGGTATTTGATCACCACTGGGGTTTTCATTTTTTGATAAACAAAAAAAAAAAACATTTTGGAGAAAAAAATAATAATAATTTTTTCATAGTTTGTTTAAAATTTTCGCAAACAGGTATGTTTTCTCCTTCACTGATGGGCGCTGATAGGCGGCACTGATGAGTTGTCACTGATCGGGCTGCACTGGTAGTTGCCACTGGGCACTGATTGGCAGCACTAATTGGCAGCACTGATGGGCACTGATTGACAGCACTGGTAGGCACTGAAAGGCAGCAATGATAGGCAGCACTGATGGGCACTAATTGGCAGGACTGATAGGCACTGATTGACAGCACTGGGCACTGGTAGGCACTGATTGGCAGCAATGATAGGCAGCACTGGTGGGCACTGATAAGCAGCACTAATTGGCAGCACTGATGGGCACTGAATGGCAGCAATGATAGGCAGCACTGTTGGGCACTAATTGGCAGGACTGATGGGCACTGATTGACAGCACTGATGGGCACTGGTAGGCACCGATTGGCAGCAATGATTGGCAGCACTGATGGGCAATGTTGGGACCGATCCCTTTAACAGAAGCCAGTTATCGGTTCTCTTCTTTTCTCCTCAGGCTGTCAATGTGAGGAAAGAAAAGCAGATAACCGGCTTCTGTTTACATCCTGTGAATAGCTGTCATTGGCTGTCAGCTGATCACGTAGTGAAGTGTCGCTGTGATTGGCCCTTTACCCCGATCTGTGATCAGCCCAGTCCGAAGGACTCAGCAATGACAGAACGCGGCGCGCGGGAGGACGCCCTCCCGGCATTGTAAGCCAGCGCTATAGCCGTCTTATGACTATAGCGCAGGCAGGAACTGGTTAAATAATGCTCTTGCTGTAGGTGTAGGCTATTTTATGTACCCCCTAAAGCCTGGCAGAGCTGCCCGGTTTGCCTTTATCTATAGACGCCCCTGATCTGCACAGGGCGTTTTTTGCATACAGCGGCCGACCTCTCAAAACTGTTCTCAGTCTCAGTCCCGCTGGCTCCCGATCCTGTGATTGCTGTGACGCCCCAATCACAGTGGTCACGTGATCGGCTGGTCCTTACTGCCCTATCCCCCCCTCCTCCCCCCAGATTGAACCACCTCCCGCCCGTCGTATAGATAAATGACGGCGGGAGGGTGGCTATCTGGTTCTGGGACAACATCAGATGACATCATCTCACTCTCGCCATGCTTGCACGCCCGCAGGGCTGGTGCTACCACTTGGCAAACTAGGCAGCCGCCTAGGGCGCACTGCTGCCTAGGGCGCCCGGCCACTTGGTTTTCCAACTCTCTTCTCTCTGCAGCAAGCAACTAAGTCTCAGCATCAGCAGGCAGCCACCGCTCCATTCGCACATAGTGTCAGAGGCGCAGCGGAGGACTGTGTCTGTGTCCCGACTCCTGAATGAATGGAAGCAAGCACACATTCATTGATGGGCACTGGTGAGGCTGCATTGATGGGCACTGGTGAGACTGCATTGATGGGCACTGGTGAGGCTGCATTGATGGGCGCTGGTGAGGCTGCATTGATGGGTGCTGGTGAGGCTGCATTGATGGGTGCTGGTGAGGCTGCATTTGATGGGCGCTGGTGAGGCTGCATTTGATGGGCGCTGGTGAGGCTGCATTCGATGGGCGCTGGTGAGGCTGCATTCGATGGGCGCTGGTGAGGCTGCATTCGATGGGCGCTGGTGAGGCTGCATTCGATGGGCGCTGGTGAGGCTGCATTCAATGGGCGCTGGTGAGGCTGCATTCAATTGGCGCTTGTGAGGCTGCATTGATGGGCGCTGGTGAGGCTGCATTGATGGGCGCTGGTGAGGCTGCATTTGATGGGCGCTGGTGAGGCTGCATTTGATGGGCGCTGGTGAGGCTGCATTTGATGGGCACTGGTGAGGCTGCATTGATGGGCGCTGATGAGGCTGCACTCGATGGGCGCTGGTGAGGCTGCATTGATGGGCACTGCTGAGGCTGCATTGAGGGGCGCTGGTGAGGCTGCACTCGATGGGCGCTGGTGAGGCTGCATTGATGGGCGCTGGTGAGGCTGCATTTGATGGGCGCTGGTGAGGCTGCATTTGATGGGCACTGGTGAGGCTGCATTTGATGGGCGCTGGTGAGGCTGCATTGATGGGCGCTGGTGAGGCTGCATTTGATGGGCGCTGGTGAGGCTGCATTTGATGGGCACTGGTAAGGCTGCATTTGATGGGCGCTGGTGAGGCTGCATTCGATGGGCGCTGGTGAGGCTGCATTGATGGGCACTGGTGAGGCTGCATTCGATGGGCGTTGGTGAGGCTGAATTCGATGGGCGTTGGTGAGGCTGCATTCGATGGGCGTTGGTGAGGCTGCATTGATGGGCGCTGGTGGCGTATACATGGGCAGGGCAAAGGGGGTGGAGCAGGGGGGGTGCGGCAAAATGAGGTTTCGCCTAGGGTGTCAAAAATCCTTGCACCAGCCCTGCACACCCGCGTGGTACACGGTACACCCCGGATCTCGGGAAAGAGCCGATGACGTGCCTCTTTACCCATGTGATCGGCTGTGTCCAATCACAGCTGATCACATGTAAACAAGGAAATGCCGGTTATCGGCTCTCCTCTCCTCAGACTGACAGAGTGACAGGAGAGGAGAGCTGATCGGCAGCATTTTCTCACAGGAGAGACCTGTGCTGATCATCAGTGCAGTCCCAACAGTGCCCAGCAATGATGCCAGTCTGTGCCCAGCAGTGGAGGAGAAAAATTACTTATTTACAAAACTTTCAGATACTAAAAAAAAAAAAAAAGGTTTGTCTTTTCCAATTTTTTTGTCTTTTTTCCTTGCATGACCACGCAATTGTCATTCAAAGTGTGAGAGCGCTGAAAGCTGAAAATTGTCCTGGGCAAGAAAGGGGGGAAAGTGCCCGGCATTGAAGGGGTTAAAGACCTTGTTAAAGGGACGGTTGGGAGGAAAGAGGTCAACCACTGGAAGATTTACCCCCCCCCCCCCCCCCCTTTCATGACCAGGCCATTTTTTTTCGATACGACGCTGTACACAAATAGAACTGATGTCCTTTTTTTGATCACCTCTGTGATTTTTCTTGTTTGCGCTATAAACAAAAAAAGAGCGACAATTTTGAAAGAAAACAGTATTTTGTTTTTACTTTCTGCTATAAAACACATCCAATAAAAACTTTCAAAAAAAATCTAATTTCTTCATAAATTTAGGCCAATATGTATTCTGCTACATATTTTTGGTAAAAAAAAAAAAAAAAAAATTCCAATAAGCGTATATTGATTGGTTTGCGCAAAAGTTATCGCGTCTCCAAACTATGGGATATATTTTACTGGAGTCCTGATTTTATTTATTTTTTTGCTAATAGGGATCAGCGACTTATAGCGGGACTGCGATATTGCAGCAGGGCAGTCTGACACTTTGCACGGGGGGACGGACCAGTGACACTAATACAGTGATCAGTGCTAAAAATATGCACTGTCACTGTACTAATGACACTGGCTTGGAAGGGGTTAAACTTATAGGGCGATCAAAGAGTTAATTGTGTGCCTAGCCAGTGTTTATGTGTGTGCTGCTTTTACTAAGGGAGTTAGTAAACAATGCAGAATGGAGTTCTGCATTGTTTACAGGCAGATCTCCGTTCTGTGTGTTTCAATGACGATCGGCGGGTGCCGGCGGACATCCAGTGCCTGGCACCCCGCCGATCGGCTTCGGCTGTGATTATTTACAGTGGAAGCAGGCTGCTGGGGGTGAGCGTGGCCGCCAGACCCCCCCCCCCCAAAGGTGGAAGCGCAGGATCATATGTGTGTATATATATATAATGTGATCCTGCACAGGTGGTGCCCCCTGACTGGCTGACGCCCCGACTTAGTTGGGGTAGGCGGAACACTTTGGTGGGGGTGGGTCAGCCACACCTCTTGACCTTTGACCTCTGGGGGACACGCCTGCTGACCTTTGGGGGTGGTCCCTATTCCAATCCCTGAGTCCTAACCTTGTTCTTCCAGGGGAAACCCTAACAATGTTCTGTAGGACGGTCTGGAAGCCCCTCTCATGTAGGTAAAAAAAAATAAATAAAAGTCTCTGATTGGCTGTTGATTGTGCGGTGTTCATGTTACAATGTTGCCTAGCTGCTAATGAATGTAGAAATGTCCGATGACAGGTACTCTTTATGGGGGGTCTCTAATTTTTTTTCTTCCTTTTCAGTCTCAATTTCAGCCATGACAGCTCCTTCCTGTGCAGTTCCAGTGATAAAGGCACCGTTCATATCTTCGCTCTGAAGGACACCAAGCTCAACCGCCGATCTGCGTATGTACCATGTGACTCTGGAAGCTCCTCCCCCCCCGCCTTCTCTGTATACTTTTTGTTAGAGAAATGATTTAGAAGATAGAGCCGCCGCCCCCATTTCCTGGCTGGAGGATGTGCACATCAATTTGCTCTTACCTCCCCAAGCTGACTGTCGCTGGCCCCGCCCCCCCTTCATTCATTGGATGTCAGTTCTTTAAATCAGGGAGGCTCAGCGTCACATATAGGCGTTGCCTATATGCAAATAACGCCCCCCTCCTCCTAGACTGACACCCACCCATCAAGGTATTTTGATATTTGCATAACTCCTCCCACTACTTGCATTAGGACTGGGGGCTCTAGAAAAGGAGCACTGAGGCCTTGGCATCATGTGGGGGGGCGAAATATATATAAATGATGGATCTCAGACTACAGTGGAAACGAGTAACGTGGTTAACGAGCGTTTTGAAAGACAAGCAATTTTTTTTTTTTTTTAAAATCCTGACTGGGTTTGCGAGCGTTGTCTCCCAAAACGAGCAGGATTCAAGCCAATGGGGTGTGCAGTACCGCATTTGGCCAGAGGTGCGGGGGGGGGGGGGCGCCGGTGACACTCGGAACCACTTGGAAATATTCCGTTCCCGAGTGTTCCTGAGCCTTTCTGAGGGTTTCCGAGTTCAGCCAAGTATTTCCGAGGCTCTCTAGTGCCACCCCCTCACCTCTGGCCACATGCGGTATTGCACGCAATAGAAGTCAATGCGGAACGAGTTATCTTCGTTTCCATTGACTTCTATGGGGGAAACTCGCTTTGATATGCGAGTGCTTTGGATTACAAGCATTCTCCAGGAACGGATTATGCTCGTAATCCAAGGTTCCGGTGTACTGATATTTTTGAGGCAACAGAAACCAATTTGCCATATAAAGACGGGGTACCTCCGCAACTTGGCTAATGATTAGCTATAATTATGGGGAAGCAGACGGGGGATGGGGATGTCGTTGAAAAGAAGGACCAACCATGGTATTCCATATGCCAAAAAATCTTTAATTTGTGCAAAAAAAAAAATCAAATCATGAAAATCCACCTAAATACCATAAAATTATAAAAAATAGATATCAAAAAGACAACGTTGTCACTTTAATAACAACAATAATATTATTAAAGAATTTTTTTGGCATATGGAATACCATGGTTGGTCCTCCTTCCAACTACTTCCCCATAATTATAGTTAATCACTTGTGGGCGGTCCTCATGCAAATACAGCCTGCCTAGGAACGCCCACTCTTCCAGGCTGACACCCGCCCCCCTTCAAGGCGTTTTGATATTTGCATAACTCCTCCCACTGCTTGCCTCGGGGGGTGAGGACTCATGAGAGGAGCACTGAGGCCCGGGTGCTGGGATATCAATCATGTGACCCGCCTCTCCTCCAATCACATCCTGCTTTTAGGCGCAGAGCAGTCCACACGTGTCTCTGCAATACCCCTCATAGCAATCTGATTTTCACGAATGGGCTGTAATAATAATAAATGGCCCTTATAGTGGTTGTAAAACCTTCTATAATCCCCGGTGAAGTGATTGGCCCTCAGGTGATACACAGAGATTAAACAAAGCCTCCTACATAAGTTGTACCTGTTTATCTACAGCCGCTTTCCCCCTACAGCTATTCAAAGTGCAGAATTTACACAGGATCTCTCCGCTCTGAAAAGCAGGGGGCGGAGAGCTGAAATTTCATCAGTGAGGAGAGTTCTGAGAGCTGATTGGAGGGAAGGGGCACCCCCCCCCCCTCCCCTCCCCCCCTTTACACAGCAAACGGGAACAGAGTTGAGGCTGTCAATCACAGATTGTGCCCGCCCCCGTCACCATTTTTCTCTTGGTGTCAGGAAAAGCTATCTGATAGCAGAGCTGATAACAGAAATGACCCTTGGTGCTCTGGACTGAGACAAGTACACACTATAGAGGGATAGGATTTGTTCATCTTTCATACCTGAGGTTTACAGCCACGTTAAAGCAGTTGTAAATCTTCATTTGTGTTTTCATTATTTTTTTTTTATTAAAAATAACAAACGTGTTATACTTGATATTCCACAATGGAGTTCCACAGAGCGGCTCTGAACATCCTCTACTGGAGATTTACTCCTCTGCTTTTCTATTTGTCACCATAGGAAGCTGCTTCCTATGGTGGCGCACGTGCCGGCTTGCTCCTTTTTATTTATTATATTTTATTTTTGTTTATTATTTTATTGTGTATTATTTATATTTATTATTATTTATATGTATTGCCATATAAATTGTGGAAGTTGTGACTATAGATCAGTGATGGCGAACCGTGGCAGCCCAGATGTTTTGGAACTACATTTCCCATGATGCTCTGGCACTCTGCAGTGTAGTGGAGCATCATGGGAAATGTAGTTCCAAAACATCTGGGGGTGCCAAGGTTCTCCATCACTGTAATAGGTAATCATATACAGTGCCTTGATATAAACCACATGTTCTCATGTTACGACCAAAAACGTAAATGTATTTTATTGGGATTTTATGTGATAGACCAACACAAAGTGTCACATAATTGTGAAGTGGAAGGAAAATGATAAATGATACAAATAAATATGTGAAAAGTGGGGGGGGGGGGGGGCATTTGTATTCAGCCCCCTTTACTCTGATACCCCTAACTAAAATCTAGAGGAACCAATTGCCTTCAGAAGTCACCTAATTAGTAAATAGAGTCCACCTGTGTGTCATTTCATCTCAGTATAAATGCAGCTGTTCTGTGAAGCCCTCAGAGGTTTGTTAGAGAACCTTAGTAAACAAACATCATCATGAAGGCCAAGGAACACACCAGACAGGACATGTGGATGGGTTTGTTTCTTCTTTTGATATTTATATCTGATCGGCTTTCTTTCTTTTGTCCCAGTTTGGCACGTGTGGGGAAGGTAGGTCCTATGATCGGGCAGTACGTGGACTCGCAGTGGAGCTTGGCCAGTTTCACCGTACCGGCAGAGTCCGCCTGCATCTGCGCCTTCGGGAAGAACACCTCCAAAAATGTCAACTCTGTGATAGGTGAGTGCAGCTTATCTCTTCTCATGTCTTAGGCAAACCAGAGATTTATCCAGTCCCTGCTGAACCGGCCAAATCTTCGATCCATGTATGGCTCAAAGGATAAGTTCACTTTTAGAACATGTTACATATTCCACACGTTTTTAGTGGTGGAACGTGTAACATGTTCCAGCATCTGGGGCCTCTCCCCCTGCTACAATATGACAGTGGGCCCGGGGATCTTCTCCACGCACCCGCTGTCACTATTTAAAAAAAAACACGGCCATGCGGGGGTCCGCCCATACAGCCGCATCATTCAAGTGTAAATGAACCCTTACTGTCACACTATTAGTTGCTGATCGCCGCCATTACTAGTATAGTTTCTGTACGGATCAATATCTTGATCACAATCAGAACTATACTAATGTCCCTAGTAGTATAGTGTCTCCGGTAGAATAGTGTCCCCCATAGTATAGTGTCCCCGGTAGAATAGTGTCCCCGGTAGAATAGTGTCCCTGGTAGAATAGTGTCCCTGGTAGAATAGTGTCCCCGGTAGTATAGTGTCCCCGGTAGTATAGTGTCCCCGGTAGAATAGTGTCCCCGGTAGAATAGTGTCCCCGGTAGAATAGTGTCCCCGGTAGAATAGTGTCCCCGGTAGTATAGTGTCCCCGGTAGTATAGTGTCTCCGGTAGTATAGTGTCTCCGGTAGTATAGTGTCTCCGGTAGTATAGTGTCCCCGGTAGAATAGTGTCCCCGGTATTTATAGTGTCCCCGGTATTTATAGTGTCCCCGGTATTTATAGTGTCCCCGGTATTTATAGTGTCCCCGGTAGAATAGTGTCCCCGGTAGAATAGTGTCTCCGGTAGAATAGTGTCTCCGGTAGAATAGTGTCCCGGTAGTATAGTGTCCCCGGTAGAATAGTGTCTCCGGTAGAATAGTGTCCCCGGTAGAATAGTGTCCCCGGTAGTATAGTGTCCCCGGTAGTATAGTGTCCCCGGTAGAATAGTGTCCCCGGTAGAATAGTGTCCCCGGTAGAATAGTGTCCGCGGTAGTATAGTGTCTCCGGTAGTATAGTGTCCCCAGTAGTATAGTGTCTCCGGTAGTATAGTGTCTCCGGTAGTATAGTGTCTCCGGTAGTATAGTGTCTCCGGTAGTATAGTGTCTCTCCGCCCCCCCCCCCCGCCTCTGGCCACATGCGGTATTGCATGCAATAGAAGTCAATGCGGAACGAATTATCTTCGTTTCCATTGACTTCTGTGGGGAAACTCGCTTTGATATGCGAGTGCTTTGGATTATAAGCATTCTCCTGGAATGGATAATGCTTGTAATCCAAGGTTCCACTGTACCACCAAAAGAAAGTTCTTTTTCTGTGAAAAAAAATGATATAAATTTCATTTCTGTACAGCGTTGCATGACCGCGCAATTGTGAGTTAAAGTAGCGCAGTGCCGAATAGCAAACAATGGCCTGGTCATGAAGGGGGGGGTAAAATCATCCAGAGGTGAAGTGGTTAACTAGTTGGAGGGGGGGGGTCACAGAGACTGAGTAAGGGGAAATGCCGATTGTTGTGCCCAAAGGTTCATTGATTGTCTCCCCCCCTTCACAGCGGTCTGTGTGGACGGGACGTTTCACAAGTACGTCTTCACCCCGGAGGGGAACTGTAACCGCGAGGCCTTTGACGTGTATTTGGACATCTGCGACGATGACGTTTTTTAATCAGCAATGACAACGGGAGACGGAGGGGGACACGCCGGCCACGGAGGGGACACGCCGGCCATGGACGGGACCCGCGGGGACATCGGACACTAATGCTGTCTTCATCGCAGTATTATTATTGTTATTGTATATAGACTGGATGGGACTGTGTGAATATTTATACATTTCCTAGTGATGAATGCAATTAGGAAGAAGTGACGATGGATAGAATATTATACATCATATTTAAAATAAAAAAATAAAAAAATTAATTTGGCCTCCTGTCATTCATTTATTAAAGGGCCAGCTCCAGCCAATTGGAACAGCTTGAGATTTGCAAATCCTCGCATTTTTTTTTTTTTTTTTGTTTTTTATGTAGATTTTACATTGAAAAAAAATAAAAAATAAAGTCCATCTAGTCCAGGGGGGAGGCAACCTGGGGGCCCTCCAGCTGTTGCAGAACTACAAGTCCCATCATGCCTCTGGGAGTATTTGTAACTGCCAGCCTTGCAATGCCTCATGGGAAATGTAGTTTCACAACTAGAGGTCGGCCGATATATCGGCTGATATTTGGCTTTTTTTACTTAATCGGCCGATTGTGCTGATAAAAAAAGCCGATTATAACTTCAGCGGGACTTGCAAATGACTTCTGTAATAGAAGTCAATGCAAGTTGCCTGAAAGTTATCTGTGGAGAGGATTCTCTCCTCCCTGGGCAGCCAAATCTGATAAGAAGATACATTGTATCTCTTCAAGTTCTTTTATCAATGAGCTGAACTCTGTGTAGAAGTTCTCAGTTTAACCATTTAAAGACTAAATCTTTTCCAACACTTGTTGCTTACAAGTAAAAATCCTGTATTTTCTGCTAGAAAATCACTTAGAACCCCCAAACATTATATATATATTTTTTAGCAGAGACCCTAGGGAATAAAATAGCAGTTGTTGCAATATTTTGTCACACGGTATTTGCGCAGCGGTCTTTCAAATTCAATTAAATTGAATTAAAAAAAAAAACTAAGCAGTAAAGTTAGCCCATTTTTTTTCATCCAAAAGTTTTGATTACCCGTTTTTGTGTATTTAATATTTAAGATATAGGTTTTTTTTTTTTTGTTATCTAAATTATACATACAAGTGAACTGATTGGAGGTTTGTTTTTGTTTAATAAATGTAAGAAATTTTCTGTATCACTTATTACTTAGGGCCCTTTCACACTGGGGCGGTTTGCAGGCGCTATTGCGCTAATAGCGCCTGCAAACCGACCCGAAAGTGCCGCTGCTTTGTCTCCAGTGTGAAAGCCCCAAGGGCTTTCACACTGGAGCGGTGCGCTAGCAGGACGGGAAAAAAAGTCCTGCTAGCAGCATCTTTGGAGCGGTGAAGGAGCAGAGTATATACCGCTCCTGCCCATTGAAATCAATGGGACAGCGTGGTTATACCGCCGGCAAAGCGCCTCTGCTGAGGCACTTTGCGGTGGTTTTTAACTCTTTCTCGGCCGCTAGTGGGGGTAAAACCGCCCCGCTTACAGACGGTAAAGCGCCGCTTACAATAGCGGCGCTTTACCGCCGACGCCGCCCCTGCGCCAGTGTGAAAGGGCCCTTAAGGTTGCTACCACACTGGAGCAGGCATGCGTTGATTGTAAAACGCTGCTAATTTTAGCAGCTCTTTACTGTCATTTTAGCGGCGCTATTCGGCTGCTAGCGGGGCGCTTATGACCCAGCTAGCGGCCGAGCAAGGGGTTAAATGCGCCGTTGCCGAAACGCTTTGCAGGCGCTTCGACAGCGGTGCGCATTGATTTCAATTGGCAGGAGTGGTGGAGGAGTGCTATACACCGCTCCAAAGATGCCGCTTGCAGGACTTTTTTTTTTTAACATCCTGCCAGCGCATCGCCTCAGTGTGAAAGCCCGAGTGACTGCAGGGGAGCCGTTTTGCAGGCACTTTACAGGCGCTATTTTTAACCCAAAAGCGCCTGAAAAACGCCCCATTGTGAAAGGGGTCTAACTGTTAGCTTTTATGAGATGAAGGGAAAAAAAAAAAAAATCGGCCAAATATATCGGCCCAAAAAAATCGGCATCATATATCGGCCATCGGCCACTGCGATTTCTAAATACCGGCATCGGCCAGAAAAAAACCCATATCGGTCGACCTCTAGTTACAATCCGCTCTGTAGAATCATCTTCACACGTCCGGCTGAATTCTGCAATAATCTGATAATAACAATCTACATCAATTCTCTCTGGTGTCACCTCTTTATTTTATTTAGCCCAATTCTTCTAATTCTTCTTCTTCTAAATTCTATCCAATAGGAAACATTTCACGTTTCTCGATGTTCAGTATGGAGCTCTATGGGACTTCCTTATAAGGAAGTCACACATGCACGCTCTCTATGACGTCACCCTTGGTCACGTGACCCCCCCAGGCCATGAACAGCCGTTGAAGCTGCACAGCCGTGTCATTTGACTCGCATCTCTGAAGAGACAAATTCTACTTAGAGAAGCTCTTCAGATTTCTGTGTGTTTCATTGTATTGGAACTCCAGTGATTTGAATTTAGTGTCAATCGATTCTTATTGATTGATAGCGATCGGCAAGAGCGGATTTATTTATAGATTTTCTGTAGTAATTGATTGTTTAGTGTCAATTACAATTCATATAAGAATGAGGAGTCCAACCCTCACCTTGATTCTTATGTTTTTACTCCATTGGGGAGGAAGACGGGACGTCACCAAAGACCCCCCAGATATCCATATGCTGGATAAGGGGGCGATTATCAGAACAACGGAGCGGCCAGGGGAAAACCTGGTCAGGACAATGGAAAACGATCCTCCAGAGATTCTCATGGCAGAGAAGAACGCGGCCATCGAGAACATGGAGGAACCTGTGGAAGAACGAATCAGTGCAGTGCAAAACAAGCCTCCAGAGATCCTTCTGCCGGAGATTAACGCGCCCATCGGGTCAATGGAGAAGGAAATGGTAAGAGAAATGGCAAATGAGCCGCTGGAACCTTCTAGCTGGTTCCCATTACCGGCCAGCACTGCATTCTGGGTAAAGTTGACCCTTTGGATGAGTATTACAATTCTGAAATACATCCTGCGCAGAGATGTTCTGGCCAAGATATTAGGAGAACTTCTCGTGCTCCTGCAGCTGATGGAATTCTTTTATGAAGGGCTGGTCAGATATGATTTCTGCTGGTCCAGCGAGGGGCTGGTCTTAGACAATACAGGCCTGCCCCTGCTTACAAATATTGTGGTGCAGATCTGGTCAAAATACTCTCCGGGGCTTGTCATGATACAGCCGGTGCTGCCTGCGATGCTGCTGGTGCTGCTCGTAATACTGCAGGCGCTGCTGGTAGCATACTTCAAGTCGTTCAACCGGTTCTCCACAACATCACACGGGGACCACACCCCACCATCACGTGAGGACCTCACCCCACCATCACGTGAGGACCTCACCCCACGATCAATTGAGGACCTCACCCCACCATCAATTGAGGACCTCACCCCACCATCAATTGAGGACCTCACCCCACCATCAATTGAGGACCTCACCCCACCATCAATTGAGGACCTCACCCCACCATCAATTGAGGACCTCACCCCACCATCACGTGAGGACCTCACCCCACCATCAATTGAGGACTTCACCCCACCATCAATTGAGGACCTCACCCCACCATCAATTGAAGACTTCACAGCACCATCAATTGAGGACCTCATCGCACCATCAATTGAGGACCTCACAGCACCATCAATTGAGGACCTCACCGCACCATCAATTGAGGACCTCACCCCACCATCACGTGAGGACCTCACCCCACCATCAATTGAGGACCTCACCCCACCATCAATTGAGGACCTCACCCCACCATCAATTGAGGACCTCACCCCACCATCACGTGAGGACCTCACCCCACCATCACGTGAGGACCTCACCCCACCATCACGTGAGGACCTCACCCCACCATCACGTGAGGACCTCACCCCACCATCAATTGAGGACCTCACCCCACCATCAATTGAGGACCTCACCCCACCATCAATTGAGGACCTCACCCCACCATCAATTGAGGACCTCACAGCACCATCAATTGAGGACCTCACCCCACCATCAAGTGAGGACCTCACCTCACCATCAAGTGCTTTACCCCGAATGAAAGAGCTCAGGGAAAGCAGCAGACTTGGGCGACCCAGTGCTATTCCCCGTCCTATCACCCCACGAAGGACGAATGGAATCGCCCCACCATGTGGTAACAGCTCTCCACCCTTGCATGCTTTGCCCTGGCTGATTGAGCTAAAGAAAAACAGCAGGTGACCCAGTGCTATTCCACGTCTTATCACCCCACGAAAGACTGAAGATATCACCACACAGATTGGCGGCGGCACCCCACTTGCTTCACCCCAGATAATTAATCTCAAGAAAAACAACAGCCTCAGACGACCCAGTGCGATTCCCCGTCCTATCAGCCCACAAAAGACGGATGGCATCGCCCCACCATGTGCTAACAACTCTCCACCATTATGTGCTTTGCCCTGGCTGATTGAGCTAAAGAAAAACAGCAGGCGCCCCAGTGCTATTCCACGTCGTAACAAGCCACGAAAGACTGAAGACATCACCACACAGATTGGCAGCGGCACCCCACCATCACGTGCTGAAGCACCCCAGATAAATAAGCTCAGAAAAAAGAGCAGGGTCAGGCTACCCAGTGCTATTATACGTCCTATCACTGCAAAAGAGACGGATGACATGACCCCACCATGTGATAACAACAATCCACCATCAGTGGAGGGTGTCAGTAGGGCAGTGGACGGTGTCAATAGGGCACTGGACGGTGTCACTGGGGCAGTGGATGTTGTCAATAGAACAGTAGATGATGTCAATGGAGCAGAGGACGGTGTCCATAGAGCAGTGGGTGTTGTGAGTAGGGCAGTGGATGGAGTCAGTATGGCAGAGGTCGATCTCCTCAGATCAATCGTCAGTGTCAGAAAAGCAGTTGGTGGTATCAGTACACCAGCGGACGGTGTGTGGACAGAGGACAGTGTCAGTAGAGCAGTGGACAGTGTCAGTAGAGCACTGGATGCTATGCTTAGAGCAATGGACGGTGCCAATATGGCAGATGACAGTGTCATCAGAGCACTGGACATGGTCAGGAAAGCAAGACCATCAACAAGTGAAGACATCACAAGTAAAGAAAGCAGCAGGATTGGGCGACCCACTGCTATTCCCCGTCCACCATGTGATAACAGCGATCTTCCATCAAGTGGTTTGCCCCAGATAATTAAGCAGCGTGGAGTAGACGGTGCCAATAGGGCAGTAAATTGGGTCACTGAAACAGTAGATGATGTCAATAGGGCAGTAGATGGTGTCAGTATGTCAGATGACAATGTCAGCAGAGCAGTGGACGGTGTCAGCGGAGCAGAGGACGGTGTCAGCGGAGCAGAGGTCGTTGTGAGTAGGGCAGTAGATGGTGTCAGTATGTCAGAGGTCGATGTCATCAGATCAATAATCAGTGTCAGGAAAGCAATGGCCGTTATCAGTACAGAAGCGGACGGTGTGTGGACAGAGGACACTGTCTGTAGAGCAGGGGACATGGTCAGTGGAGCACTGGAAGTTATGATTTGGACAATGGACAGTGCCAGTATGGCAGAGGTCAGTGCCAGCAAATCAATGGTCATTGTCAGGAAAGCAGTGGGTGACATCACCACACCAGCGGACAGTGTGTGAACAGCGGACAGTGTCAGTAGAGAAGATGCTATGCTTAGAGCAATGGACGACGTCAGTATGGAAGACGACGATGTAAGCAGAACAGTGGACATGGACAGAAAAGCAAGAGCATCAACAAGAGATGACATCCCCTCACTATCAATTGCTTCACCCCGAATAATGGAGCTCGGGAAAAACAGCAGGCTCAGGTGAGCCAGCGCTATTCCCCGTCCTATCACCACCCGAAAGACGGATGGCAGCACCCCTAACAATAGCAATCTACCATCAAGTCCTTCACCCCAGATGATTGAGCGGGGTAGAGTGGACGATGTCAATAGGGCTGTAGATCTCAGTGGAGTAGAGGTCAGTACAGCGGCGGACGGTGTGTGGACAGTGGACACTGTCGGTAGAGCAGTGGACAGTGTCAGTAGAACCGCTGGTTTTTAATGATTTGGGCAATGAATGGTACCAGTATGGTAGAGGACAGAGTCGATAGAGCACTGGACATGGTCAGGAAAGCAAGACGGTGTCAGTAGAGCAGTGGTTGGTGTCAGTAGGGCAGAGGACACCGTGCAACTCAAAATAATCATAAAGGAGTTGCGCTACCTAAAAAATGACAGTTCTAAACAACTCACTGTGGGGGGTGAAGGGCAGAGACGGCTCTTTTAATTAGGCGGTCGCCTAAGGCCTCGTGCTTCCAGGGGCCTCGCGGCTGCCTACTTTGCCTAGTTAAAGAGTCACCTCTGCTGGCAGACACAGGAGGAGAGGGCGGAAGGAGGAGGAGCAGAAGCAGCTCTCTCTCCTCTCCTGTCTGTGTGGGAGGTGGGGGAAACTGTCAGCGCTGATTCTGATGGCTGTGATCCGGAGCTGTCAGTGTGCTGCCATCTCCCAGCGAATCGGTCTTACATAGACTGACCGGGACTCGGCACTGTGCTGATGGGATGAAAGTAGGCAACCGCGAGGCCCCTGGGAGCACGATGTCTTAGGCGACCACCTAATTTTCCTAATTGGTATGGGAAATATGGAGGTACGAGAGGTTCGGAGGTACAGGAGGTACGAGAGATATGGAGGTACAGGAGGTACGGGAGATATAGAGGTATGGCGATAAAGAGGTACGGGAGGTATATGGAGGTGTGACTGTAACCTATAGACTCCTGGTTTTAAAATGGGGAGGTACAGGAGGTATGGAAGCACGGGAGATATAGAGGTAGAACAGGTATGGAGGTATAGAGATACGGGAGATATGGAGGTCCAGGAGGTATGGGAAATATGGAACCACAGGTGGTACGGGAGATATGGAGGTATGGGGGTGTGGGGGGGTGTATGGAGTTATGGGAGGTATGGAGGTACAGGAGGTGTGAATGTAGCCTATAGACTCCTGGTTTTAGAATGGGGAAAAAGTTGGAGTAAAAACTCAGAAAGCGTCCTACCGCTGTTGCAATGCCGGGAACTCCTCGGGTCAGCAGATCTGCAGCAGCAGAATGGAGGAGCGCTAGTCAGTGCGGAGACACCGACCCGATTCTCCCATCCACACATTCCAGGTGTAGGGGGAACCTCCTTGCTGGGTCATTATAATCTGACATTAGGAGACTCCATGGCCTTCAGAATACCAGGGGCAGATCCAGCGTCTAGTCTCGGGAGGGGCACTGCCAGAAAATAAGGTGTTGCTTACGGGACTGAATTTAATGTATAATACAGTGTACAGAGGTCAGTAGTAGGAAGGGTGGTGTACAGAGGTCAGTAGTAGGAAGGGTAGTGTACAGAGGTCAGTAGTATGTAGGGTAGTGTACAGAGGTCAGTAGTATGTAGGGTAGTGTACAGAGGTCAGTAGTAGGAAGGGTGTTGTACAGAGGATGGCATACACTGATACACTGGGGGGGGGGGGGGGGGGGGATCAGGAGGGCATACACCAGGGGGCAGTCATAATCTTTTAATGAGTTCAATTTCTCACTTGTCATGAAAAGAAGATGAAGATCTCATTTGTCATCTAGCAGCACCTCTATGATAAGCTGCAGTAACTCAGCATAGAGGTTCCTGTAAACAGATCCACAATGTAGTGCTGGCAGCAGAGCTCAGCTCCAGGAACTTTCACTCGGCTCTCTCTGCTCAGCAGCTGCACACATCTCCCTCTTCCAGACCAGCGTGATCTCGAGGAAAAGGCACATCCAGGGGCCCCTGGGCACATCCCCGTCCCGCCCACTCAAGCAGCAGCCTGCAGGAGGTTTCTGAGGAGTAATTCATGCTTAGAATGGCTGCGAGTTGTCCCGTCCGCAGATCTGGTTACCCGGGGCGCGCTCAGCCTCAGTCTTTCATATTTTCTGGGGGGGGGGGGGGGCAATTGCCCCATTGCCTCCCCCCCTGGATCCGCACCTGCAGAATACACAGATCAGCGCTGCAGCCTCTTACCTGCAGTACTGAGCGAGCGAAAATATACCAACCGGGCGGCCGAAGTCTTGTATTCAACTACAGTGTCCACACATAATCCCTGCTGAACCGGCTAAATTTTGATCCATGTATGGTCAGCATGACCCCCAATAGACGTCACTGGTTTATCCTGCTCAGCGGGGGCGGGCCTTAGGTTATAGAGATCACATATGGGCAGCACAGAGGCTTAGTGGTGAGCCTTGCAGCACTGGGGTCCTTGGTTCAAATCCTGACCAGGACACCACACCTGCATGGAGTTTGCATGTTCTCCCTGTGCTTGCGTGGGTTTCCTCCGGGTACTCCGGTTCCCTCCCACACTCCAAAGACATGCTACATCGCGTTGGTGGTGCAGTGGTGAGCATAGCTGCCTTCCCAGCAGCTGACCCGGACTTGATTCCCGGCCAACGCAATTGCAAAGATGGCTGCCTCGCCTGCTAAGTGCTTTGAGTTCCCAGGGAGAAGAGCGCTATACGAATTAAATGCTGAGTATTTATTAGCGATGGAATAAATTTTTAACCAAAATGAATGAGGTGAATTTGTCATATGTTTGCATGTATTTTCTTACACACTTTTGAGTAATATACTGTATTTCTTGCAGAGGGGGATCTGATTACATTGTATTCTCATTTTCAGCCAGTAGGTGGAGCACTCGGCTCATTTTCATGTATTTTCTAGGCTATCCTTAGCAGCTTGGCTGAAAAAAAAATGTTGGCTGTTTACTATATAGCTCAATAGCTCTCAGGCGCTTCAGATCTGAATGAGTCTGAGCGCTGACTCCGCCCCCTCCCTGCCGGTGCAGTGTGGGCGTTTCCACCTGGAGTTTCAATCAGACGCGGTCTGACAATACGATGTTAAAACAGAGATAACATTTTATATAAAATACTTATAAATGTTACAAATATCGGTTTGATCAGCCGCTGTCACAGGCTGGTAATGGCTTGTTTACATCGGAATGAAATACTCGCTGCTTCTGGTTTCTTAGACCATAGAGATGATTGGGGATGTTTCAGGTCCTCCATCATCTCTATGGTCAGCGGAAGGAACCGCCAGCTTCAGTCCTGGACTCCCTGGTGGGAAAGGAAAGCCCCGGAAGACAAAGGGGGGGTAGCCCCCTTCCGACAAATGTAAAAGGGATCCAGCGGCTATTTGTCCACTCAGGTCGCTTTTACTTTGTTCAGCATCGCCAGATGAAAAAAAAAAAACAATACCGGGGTCATGACTGCAGCTGCATTCATGGCCCCAGGATAAAAGCTTCACCCCGAGGACTTAAGGGTACCTCCTTTAGTAGGAAGTGGTTAAAATCGCGCTGCACCAAATCGTATCATACTGCAGTACCAAAAAAAAAAGTAAAAAAAAAAAAATACAAAAAATGAAAGCTACACCCAAGTTCCCCTTCGAAAACATTTTCGAAGCGCCCCCAAACAACAATAAATGCACGCTATGCACAAAAACGTTGATTACACTACACGTTATATATAGCGAGCTCTGAGGAAGAGGGGACTTTCCCCTCAAAACGCGTTAGCGGATTGCAGCGTCTGTGCGTTCCTCCACGACCCCTGGAAGGTTTCGCTCATCCCAAATCGCAGACTGTCCACCGGTGCGATTTTATGTTGTGCCTCCTCCACCAATCGCCTGTGAGTTATTTCCTTTACCATTTTTTATTTAATAAATGTTTTAAAAGTTAATGCACAAGGCTGGTGCGCCCTTGTCTTCTTTTTATTTCGGTTTCCATAGTCTATAGTACCCAGCTCATAGTCCCTAGTCTATAGTACCCAGCTCATAGTCCATAGTACCCAGCTCATAGTCCATAGTCTATAGTACCCAGCTCATAGTCCATAGTACCCAACCCATAGTCCATAGTACCCAGCTCATAGTCCATAGTCTATAGTACCCAGCTCATAGTCCATAGTCCATAGTACCCAGCTCATAGTCCATAGTCTATAGTACCCAGCTCATAGTCCATAGTCTATAGTACCCAGCTCATAGTCCCTAGTCTATAGTACCCAGCTCATAGTCCATAGTCTATAGTACCCAGCTCATAGTCCATAGTCTATAGTACCCAGCCCATAGTCCAAAGTTTCTAGTACCCAACCCATAGTCCGTAATGTATAGTACCCAGCTCATAGTCCCTAGTCTATAGTACCCAGCTCATAGTCCATAGACTATAGTACCCAGCTCAAAGTCCATAGTCTATAGTACCCAGCCCATAGTCCATAGTCTATAGTACCCAGCTCATAGTCCATAGTCTATAGTACTCAGCTCATAGTCCATAGTCTATAGTACCCATCTCAAAGTTCATAGTCTATAGTACCCAGCTCATAGTCCATAGTTCCTTAGTACCCAGCTCATAGTCCATAGTCTTTAGTACCCAGCTCATAGTCCATAGTCTATAGTACCCAGCCCATAGCCCATAGTCTATAGTACTTAGCTCATAGTCCATAGTCTATATTACCCAGTCCATAGTCTATAGTACCCAGCCCATAGTCTATAGTCTATAGTACCCAGTTCATAGTCCATAGTCTATAGTACCCAGCTCATAGTCCATAGTCTATAATACCCAACTCATAGTCCATAGTACCCAGCTCAAAGTCCACAGTTTATAGTACCCAGCCCATAGTCCATAGTCTGTAGTACCCAGCTCATAGTCCATAGTCTATAGTACCCAGCCCATAGTCCATAGTCTATAGTAACCAGCTCATAGTCCATAGTCTATAGTACCCAGCTCATAGTCCATAGTCTATAGTAACCAGCTCATATTCCATAGTCTATAGTACCCAGCTCACATTCCATAGTCTATAGTAACCAGCTCATATTCCATAGTCTATAGTACCATAGTCCATAGTCTGTAGTACCCAGCTCATAGTCCATAGTCTATAGTACCCAGCTCATAGTCCATAGTCTATAGTACTTAGCTCATAGCCCATAGTCTATAGTACCCAGCTCATAGTCCATAGTCTATAGTACCCAGCCCATAGTCCATAGTCTATAGTACTTAGCTCATAGCCCATAGTTTATAGTACCCAGCCCATAGTCCATAGTCTATAATACCCAGCTCAAAGTCCACAGTCTATAGTACCCAGCCCATAGTCCATAGTCTGTAGTAACCAGCCCTTAGTCCATAGTCTATAGTACCCAGCTCATAGTCCATAGTCTATAGCACCAAGCCCATAGTCCATAGTAACCAGCCCATAGTCCATAGTACCCAGCCCATAGTCCATAGTGTATAGTACCCAGCTCATAGTCCCTAGTCTATAATACCCAGCTCAGAGTCCCTAGTCTATAGTACCCAGCTCAAAGTCCGTAGTCTATAGTACCCAGCTCACAATCCATACTCTATAGTACCCAGCCCATAGTCCATAGTCTATAGTACCCAAATCATAGTCCCTGGTCTATAATACCCAGCTCATAGTCCATAGGCTATAGTACCCAGCCCATAGTCCCTAGTCTATAGTACCCAGCTCATAGTCCATAGTCTATAGTACCCAGCTCATAATCCATACTCTATAGTACCAAGCTCATAGTCCATAATCTATAGTACCCATCTCATAGTCCATAGTCTATAGTACCCAGCTCATAGTCCATAGTCTATAGTACCCAGCCCATAGTCCATAGTCTATAGTACCCAGCCCATAGTCCATAGTTTATAGTACCCAACCCATAGTCCGTAATGTATAGTACCCAGCCCATAGTCCCTAGTCTATAGTACCCAACTCATAGTCCATAGACTATAGTACCCAGATCATAGTCCATAGTGTATAGTACACAGCTCATAGTCAATAGTACCCAGCTCATAGTCCATATTCTATAGTTCCCAGCCCATAGTCTATAGTCTATAGTAACCAGCTCATAGTCCATAGTCTATAGTACCCAGCTCATAGTCCATCGTCTATAGTACCCAGCCCATAGTCCATAGTCCATAGTTTATAGTACCCAGCTCATAGTTCATAGTGTATAGTACCCAGCCCATAGTCCATAGTTTATAGTACCCAGCTCATAGTCCATAGTGTATAGTACCCAGCTCATAGTCCATAGTCTATAGTACCAAGCTCATAGTCCATAGTCTATAGTACCCAGCTCATAGTCTATAGTAACCAGCTCATAGTCTATAGTACCCAGCACATAGTCCATAGTCTATAGTACCCAGCTCATAGTCCCTGGTCTATAATACCCAGCTCATAGTCCATAGTCTATAGTACCCAGCTCATAGTCCATAGTCTATAGTACCAAGCTCATAGTCCATAGTCTATAGTACCCAGTTTATAGTCCATGGTACCCAGCTCATAGTCCATAGTCTATAGTACCCAGCTCATAGTCTATAGTACCCAGCACATAGTCCAAAGTCTATAGTACCCAGCCCATAGTCCATAGTTAATAGCACGCAGCCCATAGTCCATAGTACCCAGCCCATAGTCCATAGTCTATACTATAGTACCCAGCCCATAGTCCATAGTCTATAGTACCCAGCACATAGTCCATAGTCTATAGTACCCAGCCCATAGTCCATAGTTAATAGTACGCAGCCCATAGTCCCTAGTCTATAGTACCCAGCTCATAGTCCATAGTCTATAGTACCCAGCCCATAGTCCATAGTTTATGGTACCCAGCTCATAGTCCATAGTCTATAGTACCCAGCCCATAATCCATAGTCTATAGTACCCAGCTCATAGTCCATAGTTTATAGTACCCAGCCCATAGTCCATAGTCTATAGTACCCAGCTCATAGTCCATAGTCTATAGTACCCAGCCCATAGTCCATAGTTTATGGTACCCAGCTCATAGTCCATAGTTTATGGTACCCAGCTCATAGTCCATAGTCTATAGTACCCAGCTCATAGTCCATAGTCTATAGTACCCAGCCCATAGTCCATAGTCTATAGTACCCAGCCCATAGTCCATAGTCTATAGTAGCCAACCTTTTCACAGTCAGGGCGCCCTTGAAAATAATTTTTAGTGCAGAGGCAGCCCAGTCCAAGGCATGGTTCCCATTACTGTGTGTCGCAGAACGCACGCAAAATCGAGCTTGTTCCTGACACACAGACAAGACTCTGCTCTTTAGGGTTGCCATTAATTCTTAATTCTTAATCTCCCTGTGCAGGAGATGCAAAGCCTGGAATGGGGAAGTGTTGCTGTGTGATGTCAGTGATGTGGGAGAGGAAAGGAGGGGAGGCAGACTGCAGGGGCAATGTGATGTAAAGGAGGCAGTGATTGCTAGGGGGCACTCTAATATAAAGGGGGCTGCACTGTAAAGGGGCACTGTAATGTAAAGGGGGCTGTGAAGGGGAACTGAGGACACTGTGAGACTGCTTTAAACGGGGGAACTGTGGGCACTGACATAAAGAGGGCACCACACTGTAAAGGGGGCTTGTGGTGTGAAGGGGGCTGTCCCATCCCATCCCCCACACCTGTCCACCACAACCCCCTCCCCCCAAACACAACAACTTTCACAATCTATGTAGAATTTGAAATAAATATATATAATAGTAAATATAAATAATATAATACACAATAAAAATATACCAAAATATTATAATAATAAAAATATAACATAATATAGGGAGCGAACCTGCGTGTGTACCACCATAGGAAGCGGCTTTCTATAGTGACACATGGAGAAGTAGAGGAGAAGATCACCAGAGTGGGACCCCAGAAGAGGAGATATTGGAGCCGCTCTCTAATAAACAAAAACAATCCAATAATTATGAAAAAAAGAAAGTTTTTCTTAGTCTCTTAGTAAAATTTTGCAAATAGTAATTTTTCTTCCTCACTGATGAGCACTGACCCCCCCCACACTAACCCTTCCTGTGGCCCCCCACACTAACCCTTCCTGTGACCCCCCACACTAACCCTTCCTGTGGCCCCCCACACTAACCCTTCCTGTGACCCCAACACAAACCCTTCCTGTGACCCCCCACACTAACCCTTCCTGTGACCCCCCACACTAACCCTTCCTGTGACCCCCCACACTAACCCTTCCTGTGACCCCCCACACTAACCCTTCCTGTGACCCCCCACACTAACCCTTCCTGTGACCCCCCACACTAACCCTTCCTGTGACCTCCCACACTAACCCTTCCTGTGACCCCCCACACTAACCCTTCCTGTGACCCCCCACACTAACCCTTCCTGTGACCCCCCCACACTAACCCTTCCTGTGACCCCAACACAAACCCTTCCTGTGACCCCCCCACACTAACCCTTCCTGTGACCCCCCCCACACTAACCCTTCCTGTGACCCCCCACACTAACCCTTCCTGTGACCCCCCACACTAACCCTTCCTGTGACCCCCCCCCCCCACACTAACCCTTCCTGTGACCCCAACACAAACCCTTCCTGTGACCCCCCACACTAACCCTTCCTGTGACCCCAACACAAACCCTTCCTGTGACCCCCCCACACTAACCCTTCCTGTGACCCCCCCACACTAACCCTTCCTGTGACCCCCCACACTAACCCTTCCTGTGACCCCCCACACTAACCCTTCCTGTGACCCCCCACACTAACCCTTCCTGTGACCCCAACACAAACCCTTCCTGTGACCCCCCCACACTAACCCTTCCTGTGACCCCCCCCACACTAACCCTTCCTGTGACCCCCCACACTAACCCTTCCTGTGACCCCCCACACTAACCCTTCCTGTGACCCCCCACACTAACCCTTCCTGTGACCCCAACACAAACCCTTCCTGTGACCCCCCCACACTAACCCTTCCTGTGACCCCCCCACACTAACCCTTCCTGTGACCCCCCACACTAACCCTTCCTGTGACCCCAACACAAACCCTTCCTGTGACCCCCCCACACTAACCCTTCCTGTGACCCCCCACACTAACCCTTCCTGTGACCCCAACACAAACCCTTCCTGTGACCCCCCCACACTAACCCTTCCTGTGACCCCCCCCCCCACACTAACCCTTCCTGTGACCCCCCACACTAACCCTTCCTGTGACCCCCCACACTAACCCTTCCTGTGACCCCCCCACACTAACCCTTCCTGTGACCCCCCCACACTAACCCTTCCTGTGACCCCAACACAAACCCTTCCTGTGACCCCCCCACACTAACCCTTCCTGTGACCCCCCCCCACACTAACCCTTCCTGTGACCCCAACACAAACCCTTCCTGTGACCCCCCACACTAACCCTTCCTGTGACCCCCCCACACTAACCCTTCCTGTGACCCCCCACACTAACCCTTCCTGTGACCCCCCCACACTAACCCTTCCTGTGACCCCCCACACTAACCCTTCCTGTGACCCCCCACACTAACCCTTCCTGTGACCCCCCACACTAACCCTTCCTGTGACCCCCCCACACTAACCCTTCCTGTGACCCCCCCACACTAACCCTTCCTGTGACCCCCCCACACTAACCCTTCCTGTGACCCCCCCACACTAACCCTTCCTGTGACCCCCCACACTAACCCTTCCTGTGACCCCCCACACTAACCCTTCCTGTGACCCCAACACCGACCCACCCAGTGACCCCAACGCCACCTCACGCTGTGACCCCACCCAGTGACCCCAACACTAACTTTTTCTGTGACCCCAACACTAACCCTTCCTGTGACCCCAACACGAATTCTTCCTGTGACCCCAACACTAACCCACCCTGTGACCCCAACACTAACCCTGCCTGTGACTCCAACACCAACCCACCCTGTGACCCCATCACCAACCCACCCTGTGACCCCAACACTAACCCTTCCTGTGACCCCAACACTAACCCTCCCTGTGACCCCATCACCAACCCACCCAGTGATCCCAACACTAACCCTTCCTGTGACCTCAACACCAATCCACCCTGTGACCCCAACAACAACCCACCCTGTGACCCCATCACCAACCCACCCAGTGATCCCAACACTAACCCTTCCTGTGACCTCAACACCAATCCACCCTGTGACCCCAACACTAACCCTCCCTGTGACCCCATCACCAACCCACCCAGTGATCCCAACACTAACCCTTCCTGTGACCTCAACACCAATCCACCCTGTGACCCCAACACCAATCCACCCTGTGACCCCAACACCAACCCTTCCTGTGACCCCAACACTAACCCTCCCTGTGACCCCAACACCAACCCTCCCTGTGACCCCAACACCAACCCTGCCTGTGACCCCAACACTAACCCTGCCTGTGACCCCAACACTAACCCTGCCTGTGACCCCAACACCAACCCTTCCTGTGACCCCAACACCAACCCTCCCTGTGACCC
>JBBDGP010005954.1:0-26500 GCA_037952835.1 Lithobates septentrionalis | reverse complement strand
GGTGATCTATGGATGGCTGGCCACCCCGGGTGATCTATGGATGGCTGGCTACCCCCTGGGTGATCTATGGATGGCTGGCTACCCCCTGGGTGATCTATGGATGGCTGGCTACCCCCTGGGTGATCTATGGATGGCTGGCTACCCCCTGGGTGATCTATGGATGGCTGGCTACCCCCTGGGTGATCTATGGATGGCTGGCCACCCCCTGGGTGATTTATGGATGGCTGGCCACCCCGGGTGATCTATGGATGGCTGGCCACCCCGGGTGATCTATGGATGGCTGGCCACCCCGGGTGATCTATGGATGGCTGGCCACCCCGGGTGATCTATGGGCTGTACGTGTCGCCTTTACCTGGTTGAACAGATGTTCTAGGCAGCCGTGCAACTTATCCTGCTTGTCAGATGGAATCCGCATGTCACATGGCAGCTCGTCCCCTGTCATCATAAAAGGAAAATCATCAGAAAGATCTAAGATAAAACACAACCACTACTTTATTAGGAGGCATGCATGGGCCTGGGACCTCTTCTACAAAGAGGTGACTTGTGTCTTATTTTACTGCTCTTTTAAATTGATATTAAACCCGCATTTTTTTTTCAGCAAATATCTAAACTTCATGGCTTACAGCCTCTTAATTTCTTCAAGCTTGCCATTCTTTTTGTTTCTGCTGGTCCCATGATCCCTGCCCCTGCTCTCTTGTTCTTGGGTGTCTCTTTTGCCTTGTTCCTGCTGCCCCGCCCAACACACACAGGCAGCCCATGAGAACAAGCAACATGTAGCACCCCCCTAGTGTGCAGCAGGATGTTAGGTATATTTAGTTTGGCTGACCTGTAATCAGTGCAGCGGGGGGGGGGTTTGGGGGTGGTTGGGGGGGGGGATGATTATTTAGGGCTGCTCAGTGTTTCACAGGCTGCTGCTGTTACTTTCCCCTGTCTTCTAGAGCAGTGGTCTCCAAACTGCGGCCCTTGCTATTTTAATTTTCTGACACCAATAAAGGGAACACTTCCTCCTATCGACATCTACTATGGGGGCACAATTTCTCCCAATGACACCAACAATGGGGCCCCTATGATGGGACACAAGTCCTCAAAATTACACCAACAATCGGGCCCAATGCCACCTATGATGGGACACAATAATTCAATATGACACCAACAATAGGGCCCAATGATACCTATGATGGGGCACAATTCATCAAAATTACACCAACAATGGGGCCCAATGACACCTATGATGGGACACAATTCCTCCCAATGACACCTATGATGGGACACAATACCTCAATATGACACCAACAATAGGGGCCCAATGATACCTGTGATGGGGCACAATTCCTCAAAATGACACCAACAATGGGGCCCAATGACACCAATGATGGGACACAATTTCTCCCACTGACACCTATGATGAAGGATTGTTTACTCCCACTGATGCCGTGACATTTTGTACCCCCAATGGCCACAGTCCGGCCACCCTAAAGTCTGAAGACTGTAAACCAGCCCTTATTTTAGAAAGTTTGAAGACCCCTGTTCTAGAGGATTTTAGAAGTATACGGGAGGAAGAGCAGACAGCCTGAATATTAATTGGACTCCAGCCAATCCCTGGGCTAATGTGCCCAGAAGGTGGTGAGAGAGTCCATAAATAGTCTGGGGCATGAGCATCAAGGGCAGTCTTCTTGGGCCCAGTCCTGCCTAGAGAAAGTCTTGAGGAAGACACCGAAGTCTTAACTATGATTAGCTGGGGGGGGCCTATTTGCAAATCTGTGTCGATGGATCAAGTTTGGTTAGGAGAAACTCGCTGGAGAAAGCCAAAAGGAAGTTGGTAGGAAAGAGTCCAGATGTCCTATGGAGTTGTGAGTCTACATATTCCTCACAAGGAAGATCCTGGTGGATATCGGCAGGGGCAACCCCAGTGCTAAAGACCCCAGTGCTGAGAGAAAGTGACTGTGTGTAGCTTTTAGCTCCAGAGAGAGTACAGGTCACCATCAGCATAGAGATCCTGTGGGACATTCCGTATGTACAGTGCCGACAGCAGTCCATGCAGTGCAGCCACAAATTGAGGAGTCCTCAAGTTACCCAGTTCTACAGTTTTCTGCATGTCCCATGCTTCCTCTCTCCCTATCCCAGTTCATCGTTCACCAATAAAAACTATAATAAGAATACCTAGACTGTATTCTGAGCCAGTGGAAGAATGAAGAAGATGCTGTGTGTCTGGCTGTGTCTGCTCCAAGTGGGGAAATAGGAATGTATTCACCAGCGGCTCTTTAAGGAGAAGACACGTCTCTGCTGCTCCTCCAAGGGAAGTGGTTAATGGCGGCTGCCATCTAGCCACAGCTCAAGCAACTCCTATCAACATCTTGAGGAACCCTGGTTGAAAATGCCTGGTCTATACCCTGATCTAAAGACGAGGTTTTAGTACCGATATAAACTCCATTAATAACATGTCTGAGAGTGTTACAATGGGACCAACGAATGAGACTCACCTGAACCCATTTCATCGCTCCCCAGGTACGAGCTGTTACTGCGCACGCTGGTGTAGGACAGGACCGAATCACGATTACTGTTACACTCACTGTGGAGAGATCCGACACTATACATGAATAATCATAATATCAAGTCATGGGACAGCATATCCTACATAATCAGTCACCATCTACTCAGTAATCAAAGCCATCAAGATGGCGGGCTTGTTCCATAGAATTTTCACGTTACTAGAAAAAAAATCCTCATAATTCATCAAGTGTGTTCAAAAGAGGTATGTGGAGCCTCTGCTATATATATCCCCTCATCACCTTTATCTTTACTGAGCAAAACCAGAACCAGCAGCCCCCTACTAAAGGGCCCAGAAGGCCAAGAGCGTCCCCATGGCTAGGCATTTGGCTTCAGAAAAGGCGGTGTGATATTTTATAAATGGTGGTATGTCAGATTGTTCATCTAAAAGCACTGTTACGGTAGTTTGACCTTCAGTATGTCCAGGATCTCCAGGACCTCTAGATCTCCAGGATTCCCAAGTTTTCCAGGGTAGCACATTGGTGCTAGTTGACGATGCTGGGCATGTTCTCTGATCAGGAGGGTATTTAAGCACCAGCCTTTGAAGTGGCTGGTGCGGTGCCTAAGCCTCAGCTACCTTAGAGCTAATTTTCTAGAATGCTGAACCTACCACCGCTTACCTGCTGCTGACCTGGATTGCCTGACCTGACTACTCTCTTTTCTGCCTCAACTGGACTGGACTACTCTCTTTTCTGCCTCAACTTCTGCCTGGACCTGGCTACTCTCTTGTCTGTTGCTTGCCTCAGCCTCTGCTTGAACAGGACTAATCTCTTGCCTGACGCCTGCCCAGGAACTCTGACGGGACCTGACTACTCTCTTGCCTGCTGTCTGTCTCGACCTTTACCTGGACTGGACTACTCTGTTGTCTGCTGCCTCCCTCGACATCTGCCTGGACTACCCTCTTGCCTGCCTTGACCTCTGAATGGACCTGCTACCCTCTTGCAGCCGCTTGCCCACAACCTCTGCCAGGAACTGACTACTCTATTGCCTACTGTCTGCCTGAACCTCTGTCTGGACTCTTGTCTACCACCTGCCTTGACCGGATTACTCTTTTGCCTGCCACAACCTCTACCGGAACCTGACTACTGTCTTGCCTGCTGCCTGCCTTGACGTCTTTCTGGACATCTTGTCTGCTGCCTGCCAAAACCTCTACCGGAACCCAAATACTGTCTTGCCTGTTGCCTGCCTTGACGTCTTTCTGGACATCTTGTCTGCTGCCTGTCGCAACCTCTACCGGAACCCGACTACTGTCTTGCCTGTTGCCTGCCTTGATGTCTTTCTGGACATCTTGTCTGCTGCCTGCCACAAATTCTACTGGAACCTGACTACTGCCTTGACCTCTTTCTGGACTCTTGTCTACCACTTGCCTTGACCTCTGCCCGGAACTGATTACTCTCTTGCCTGCCACAACCTCAGCCCGGACCTGACTAATCTCTTGCCTGCCGCCTACCTTGACCTCTGTCTGGACCTCTTGTCTGCTGCTTGCCACAACCTCTACCTGAACCGGACTACTCTGCTGTCAGTTTGCAGAAAGTAAAATCAAGGACCATTAGATTTCTGAACCATCACTACAGGAGGGGTGCTCTGGTGAAGATCAACTGTGTCACCTGCCAGGGGGTTTCATAATAAGCACACAGTCTTCTGCATCGGTTGCACATTGACTAATAAAGGTTACTGAAGAGCCAGAACTGACCTGTAGGAGTCTCTGTAGCTGACTGTATCGTGTCCTGAGTCCTCCTGGTCCTCCTCCAATACCTTAAAACAAACTTTCTTGATGCCACCTGGTTCCGTCCTGTCCCCATCTCCATCCTCAGCCACCAGTGAGGAGGGGGGCGTCTCGCTTGTGGACATGGGCTCAGATGGGGTGTCTCGCTCCAAGGGCTCCGTGATGGTGGACAGCAGCCTGCAGAGTAAAAAAAGAGGGGAGAAATTATGGTCTAGAAAATTACCATGCTGACTTCTATGAAGAAATAAAGCACCGTGAACCCCCAGAACTGCATCACAAAGAAGTTATACCAACAATAAATAAGAAAAGGGCACAGATCTTCAATGCAAGACTCCAGCCCAACCATTATGTGAAATATTCCATAGCAGGTAATCAGATAACACCTATCATCGCTGTGGAACAATTAGATCAGTGATGCAGGCTGGTAGCTGGTTGCTATGGGTTACTGCACTCAGCATCACGATATGAGGTTTCCAATAGTCTTACTTGTTGATCTGGGTGACGTATTGCTTCATCTCCTTCAGAGCGAAGTCCAGCTTGTTGAAGAGCTGCAGGTAGGAGTCCTGGATCTCCAAGTCATCATGTTTCATTAGGAAGCTCAGACCGTGATCCTCCGGGTTCATCCCTCCATTCATCTGAGAGAAGCTGCCGTCCTGGAAACTGCCGTTCATCCCATCCTCCTCCTCTGTGCTCACACACCTCCAGGCTGGAGCCGCCATACTGGCGATGGAGTGCTGCGAATACAGCATGGGGTTCAAAGTGCCGACTGAAGGGAGAGAAGAAGACCAAGGTCAGGACCAGAACTCACAACCAGAACCCCAAAACTTCCACCCTGTCCTCATCAACTGCTAATATGTACAGAACTAGAATAGAGGGGGGAGAGAGGAGACAGGGGGGGGGGTGCAAAAGAGGCGTCAATAAGAGAGATATATACATGGGAGAGATAAAGATCTGTAAGAGAGATAGATATTTGTGAAGGATGGGAAGAGAAAGGAGAGAGATTTGTGAGGGAGAGGAGAGAGAGAAGAGAGATATGTGAAAGTTGGGGGGGGGGGAGAGATATGTGGAAAGTGGGGGGGGGGGAGATATGTGAAGGAGGGATTGAGAGAAAAAGAGAGTGCTATGTGGAAAGGGGGGGGGGATGACAGAGATATGCGAAGGAAGGAAGGAGAGGGAGAGAGAGAGAGAGTAATATGTGGAAGGGGGAGGAGAAATGTGAAGGAGGTGGGGGGGGCATATGTGAAGGGGGGGGAGAGATATGTATAGGAGGTGGGGGTGGAGAAGAGAGAGATATGTGAAGGAGGGGGAGAGGCAGAAGAGAGAGTGATATGTGGGGGTAGAGATGAGAGAGATATGAAGGAGGGGGGGGGGGGGGAGAGAGAGGGATATGTGAAAGAGAGGAAGGGAGAAATGGACCAGAAAGAGAGGTGGGAGGGATATGAGAGGAAAGGGAGTCAGACATGGAGGGATAGAAAAAATTCTGGGTCCCAATGTTACCCATGATCTGGATAGGGGGGTGGGAAGGTAGTAGATGGCCCCAGTCTTACCCATGATCTGGATGGGGGGTGGGGAGGTAGGAGGAGTTGGTCCCAGTCTTACCCTGATCTGGATGGGGGGTGGGGAGGTAGGAGTTGGTCCCAGTCTTACTATGATCTGGATGGGGGGGTGGGGAGGTAGGAGTTAGTACCAGTCTTACCCTGATCTGGGTGGGGGGTGGGGAGATAGGAGTTGGTCCCAGTCTTACCCTGATCTGGATGGGGGGGGGGTGGGGAGGTAGGAGATGGTCCCAGTCTTACCCTGATCTGGATGGGGGGGGTAGGAGTTTGCCCCAGTCTTACCCTGATCTGGATGGTGGGGAGGTAGGAGATGGTCCCAGTCTTACCCTGATCTAGATGGGGGGTGGGGAGGTAGGAGTTTGCCCCAGTCTTACCCTGATCTGGATGGTGGGGAGGTAGGAGATGGTCCCAGTCTTACCCTGATCTGGATGGGGGGTGGGGAGGTAGGAGTTGGTCCCAGTCTTACCCTGATCTAGATGGGGGGTGGGGAGGTAGGAGTTTGCCCCAGTCTTACCCTGATCTGGATGGTGGGGAGGTAGGAGATGGTCCCAGTCTTACCCTGATCTGGATGGGGTGGGGGGGTGGGGAGGTAGGAGTTTGCCCCAGTCTTACCCTGATCTGGATGGGGGTGGGGAGGTAGGAGGAGTTGGTCCCAGTCTTACCCTGATCTGGATGGGGGGTGGGGAGGTAGGAGTTGGTCCCAGTCTTACCCTGATCTGGATGGGGGGGGGGGGGTGGGGAGGTAGGAGATGGTCCCAGTCTTACCCTGATCTGGATGGGGGGGGGGGGGGGGGGAGGTAGGAGTTGTTCCCAGTCTTACCCTGATCTAGATGGGGGGTGGGGAGGTAGGAGTTGGTCCCAGTCTTACCCTGATCTAGATGGGGGTGGGGAGGTAGGAGTTTGCCCCAGTCTTACCCTGATCTGGATGGTGGGGAGGTAGGAGATGGTCCCAGTCTTACCCTGATCTAGATGGGGGGTGGGGAGGTAGGAGTTTGCCCCAGTCTTACCCTGATCTGGATGGTGGGGAGGTAGGAGATGGTCCCAGTCTTACCCTAATCTGGGTGGGGGGGGGTGGGGAGGTAGGAGTTGGCCCCAGTCTTACCCTGATCTGGATGGAGGGGGGGTGGGGAGGTAGGAGTTGGCCCCAGTCTTACCCTGATCTGGATGGTGGGGAGGTAGGAGATGGTCCCAGTCTTACCCTGATCTGGGTGGGGGGTGGGGAGGTAGGAGTTGGCCCCAGTCTTACCCTAATCTGGATGGGGGGGGGTGGGGAGGTAGGAGTTGGCCCCAGTCTTACCCTGATCTGGATGGGGGGGTAGGAGATGGTCCCAGTCTTACCCTGATCTGGATGGGGGGGGTGGGGAGGTAGGAGTTGGCCCCAGTCTTACCCTGATCTGGATGGAGGGGGGGTGGGGAGGTAGGAGTTGGCCCCAGTCTTACCCTGATCTGGATGGTGGGGAGGTAGGAGATGGTCCCAGTCTTACCCTGATCTGGGTGGGGGGTGGGGAGGTAGGAGTTGGCCCCAGTCTTACCCTAATCTGGATGGGGGGGGTGGGGAGGTAGGAGTTGGCCCCAGTCTTACCCTGATCTGGATGGGGGGGTAGGAGATGGTCCCAGTCTTACCCTGATCTGGATGGGGGGGTGGGGAGGTAGGAGTTGGTCCCAGTCTTACCCTGACCTGGATGGGGGGGGGGGGTAGGAGATGGTCCCAGTCTTACCCTGATCTGGATGGGGGGTGGGGAGGTAGGAATTTGCCCCAGTCTTACCCTGATCTGGATGGGGGGGGGGAGGTAGGAATTTGCCCCAGTCTTACCCTGATCTGGATGGGGGAGGGGGGGGTAGGAGATGGTCCCAGTCTTACCCTGATCTGGATGGGGGGGGGGGGGGGTGGGGTGGGGAGGTAGTAGATGGTCCCAGTCTTACCCTGATCTGGATGGGGGGGGGGGTAGGAGATGGTCCCAGTCTTACCCAGATCTGGATGGGGGGGGGGTGGGGTGGGGAGATAGTAGATGGTCCCAGTCTTACCCTGATCTGGATGGGGGGGTGGGGAGATAGGAGGAGTTGGTCCCAGTCTTACCCTGATCTGGATGTGGGGGTGGGGAGGTAGGAGATGGTCCCAGTCTTACCCTGATCTGGATGGGGGTGGGGGGTGGGGAGGTAGGAGTTGGCCCCAGTCTTACCCTGATCTGGATGGGGGGGTGGGGAGGTAGGAGTTGGCCCCAGTCTTACCCTGATCTGGATGGGGGGTGGGGAGATAGGAGGAGTTGGTCCCAGTCTTACCCTGATCTGGATGGGGGGGGGGGTGGGGAGGTAGGAGTTGGTCCCAGTCTTACCCTGATCTGGATGGGGGGGGGGGTGGGGAGGTAGGAGTTGGTCCCAGTCTTACCCTGATCTGGATGGGGGGTGGGGAGATAGGAGGAGTTGGTCCCAGTCTTACCCTGATCTGGATGGGGGGGGGTGGGGAGGTAGGAGTTGGTCCCAGTCTTACCCTGATCTGGATGGGGGGTGGGGAGATAGGAGGAGTTGGTCCCAGTCTTACCCTGATCTGGATGGGGGGGGGTGGGGAGGTAGGAGTTGGTCCCAGTCTTACCCTGATCTGGATGGGGGGTGGGGAGATAGGAGGAGTTGGTCCCAGTCTTACCCTGATCTGGATGGGGGGTGGGGAGATAGGAGGAGTTGGTCCCAGTCTTACCCTGATCTGGATGGGGGGGGGTGGGGAGGTAGGAGTTGGTCCCAGTCTTACCCTGATCTGGATGGGGGGTGGGGAGATAGGAGGAGTTGGTCCCAGTCTTACCCTGATCTGGATCCAGGCCAAAGAAGGAGTTTTTGCGACCAAAGCGGATGCTGAAGGAGCGCCCCACGGTGGTGCTGGTTTTGGGGTAGGAGACCTCCATGAGGTTGATGTGGTAGTTGGTGGGACAGAAGTCCATACTGTGCAGCAGGTGGGTGTCGCCGGTCGCTTGTTTAAATGACGGACTCACTTTCATCTTCAACTCGTCTGCAAACTGAGAGGCAACACAACATGTGAGTCCCGCGTCACCCACAATGACCACCAATGGGGGGCAATTCTACACTGGATGCTAAGATTAGGAAACACCGCAATCTGTACTGTCTGGGTTCCATTTTTATTGTTTTTTATTTTTTTTTTTATTTCAAGATTGTTACTGAAAACATTTAGTTGTATAGAGCAGGGGGGGGGGGGGGGGTCATCTCTGGTTATATGATAGGTGTGCAGCATTATCCTTCAATGTAACACTTTCTACAACTTAGATGAGTGATTAGATAGAGAAAGAGAAAGATGACTACAGAGGAGCGCTATGAGGAGGAGGCGGGGAAGGTGGACAGGACGAGGAGGACGCAGAGAGACGTGGTGGCGCCCTCACCTGCTCGTAGCTGGAGATCCTCCGGCTGATGTTGTCCAGCTTGGTGTCACAGATGTGGCGGAATTCGTACTGCGGCATCGTGATCACCGACTTACTCATAGCGAGGAGCCGCACGCAATTCTTCACAAACTGGTTGTCGTCCGCGATAAACGCCTGCAGGATCTGCGCAATACCAACACCTCGTCATACAAAACACAGAGAGACTTCACACATCTAAAACCAGGAGAATCTTCCACCGATATCGGATTCTGTTGGTGCCGAGGACTTAAAAAGTCAAAAGAACAACACAGGGCCTTGAAAAAGTATTCATACCCCTTGAGATTTCCCACGTTTTGTCATGTTACAACCAAAAACGTAAATGTATTTTTATAATTGTGAAGTGAAAGGAAAATGATACAAATAAATATGTGAAAAGTGTGGGGGGGGGGGGGATTTGTATTCAGCCCCCTTTACTCTAATACCCCTAACTAAGATCTAGTGGAACCAATTGCCTTCAGTAAATAGAGTCCACCTGTGTGTAATGTAATCTCAGTATGAATACAGTTATCCTCCGGATTTTAGTTAGGGGGTATCAGAGTAAAGGGGGCTGAATACAAATGCCCCCCCTCCCCCACACTTTTCACATATTATTTGTAAAAAATGTTAAATTCAGCTGGTAGAGACATCCCCAAAAAGACTTGCAGCTGTAATTGCAGAGAAAGGGGGTTCTACAAAGTATTGACTCCGGGGGGCGCCATACAAATGTCCCCCCCACACTTTTCACATACCGTATATACTCGAGTATAAGTCAAATTTTTCAGCACATTTCTTTGTGCTGAAAATGCCCCCCTCGACTTATACTCGAGTCAAGCACTTTTCTGCAGCAAAAAATTTCATTTTCTGAACCGACTTTGGGGCCCCGTATCTCAGGGCCACTTTGTGCTAGGAACCCCATTTGGTGTGCAAACCCAGTGGAACTGGTACCACAACATATCCAAAGCTGAAGTTCCTAGCCCTAAGTGGCCCCGAGATACGGGGCCCCAAAATCGGTTCGGAAAATGTCATTCTCTGCTGCAGAAAAGTGCTTGACATTTTCTGAACTGATTTTTGGGGCCCTGTATCTCATGGTCACTTAGTGCTAGAAACCCCAGCTTTGGAAATTTTATGCTGCTAGTTCCACTGGGTTTGCACACCAAATTTGGGGTTCTTAGCACTAAGTGGCCCCGTTATACGGGGCCCCAAATTCGGTCAACTGTGTCCATCTGCAGCAATGTCATTTCGGGACCCTTTGGGTTCAGAGACCCCAAATTTTGGCTGCAGCTAGGGGGGCATCTAGGAACACTTAACTACCGAGTTTGAAGTTCAGGGGACCTATGGCTGCCAATGGGCACAGTGAGGCTGCAAATGGGCATTGTTGACCCTCTTTTCCACCTACAGTAGCTGTGCATTTCTCACCCTCGTCTTATACTCGGGTCAATACGTTTTTCCCATTTTTTTGTGGTAAATTAGGGCCTCGACTTATACTCGGAACGACTTATACTCGAGTATCATTTATCATTTTCCTTCCACTTCACAATTATGAGCCACTTTGTGTTGGTTTATCACATAAAATACATTTACGTTTTTGGCTGTAAGATGACAAAATGTGGAAAGTTTCCAGGGGTATGAATACTTTTTTTTAAGGCACTGTAGAAGCCCCAATATTACAAATAAGATCGGACAGCCACTGATCTGCCTGACGCTCCTCCTGCTTATGTTTCCCTGCAGACAGGCTGGGAGAGAGCCGGGTCATGTGACAAGCTGGATGGCCATTAGGAAAAAGGGACTTCGATGTTTTTTTTTTTTTAATTAAAATAATTACAGAGCCGTCACCCCCATACAGAAGTAGAGGGGACAATGGAAATGACACATTGTGTGTTCAGTATGACTTTAGCGCCCATCATTGCAGTGACCCGCAGCGCCGCCCTGCAGGTGGCGTTTGTCTCAGGCGGTACAGAGATCGGCGTTCCTCCTCCCCCTCCTCCTCCGGGTCGTTCTCACCTTGGCCGTGATTCCAAACAACCCCCGAGGCTCCAGGATCTTCTCCAAGACGTGACACTTGATCCCGGCCGTGTTCACGTACTCGTACACCACACCGTGCTCCAGCTGGATGTTCTCCACCGTCAGATTAATGAGGGGCCCGTCCTCACCCACCGGGGAGATCAGATTACAGGCCGGACCTACAGCAAGAACACAGGAGAAGATAGAAGAGACACCCAACAATCCCTCCCAACCAATCAGAAATAATGAGATGAGATAATCTGCAGAATATATCAATATGGATCTGTGAGGAGGGGGGAGGGGAGGGAGCGATGTTCTGCAGATCTGTAGAGAGGTCAGTGATGGGATAATCTGCAGAATATATCAATATGGATCTGTCAGGAGGGGGAGGGGAGGGAGCGATGTTCTGCAGATCTCCATAGAGGTCAGTGGTGGAATAATCTGCAGAATATATCAATATGGATCTGTCAGGAGGGGGAGGGGAGGGAGCGATGCTCTGCAGAATATATCAATATGGATCTGTCAGGAGGGGGAGGGGAGGGAGCGATGCTCTGCAGAATATATCAATATGGATCTGTCAGGAGGGGGGAGGGGAGGGAGCGGTGCTCTGCAGATCTGTAGAGAGGTCAGTGATGGGATAATCTGCAGAATATATCAATATGGATCTGTCAGGAGGGGGAGGGGAGGGAGCGATGCTCTGCAGAATATATCAATATGGATCTGTCAGGAGGGGGAGGGGAGGGAGCGATGTTCTGCAGATCTGTAGGGAGGTCAGTGATGGGATAATCTGCAGAATATATCAATATGTCAGGAGGGGGAGGGGAGGGAGCGATGTTCTGCAGATCTGTAGAGAGGTCAGTGATGAGATAATCTGCAGAATATATCAATATTGATCTGTCAGGAGGGGGAGGGGAGGGAGCGATGCTCTGCAGAATATATCAATATGGATCTGTCAGGAGGGGGAGGGGAGGGAGCGATGCTCTGCAGAATATATCAATATGGATCTGTCAGGAGGGGGAGGGGGAGGGAGCGATGTTCTGCAGATCTGTAGAGAGGTCAGTGATGGGATAATCTGCGGAATATATCAATATGGATCTGTCAGGAGGGGGAGGGAGCGATGTTCTGCAGACGCTGCAGGGAAGACGTCATGGCGCGGTGCGCTATTTATACATCAGGTGGAAGCGGAATGCAGGGAGCGGGTGAGGGGTTCAGGGAATGGGACGGCGGTGATTAATAATTGATGATTTCCCGTCATTGGACGCAGCGCGGCGGATCAGGTTTATCGCTTCGGTGGAAACACGACGCCGTTAACCCGCTCGCTGCCAGAATCTACAGGGCCCGGATCTAACACAGCCACAGTCTATGTGAGCGATATACAGACCGAGGGGGGGGGGGGCGTGGCCGAGATCCAGACAATGATTTTATATAAAGGGGAACGCTTGTCTGCTGATGATGTCATCTCAGATCAATCTCTCTTCATATTAATAAGAAGTCTCATAAGCCCCGCCCCCGCGGTACCTGTCTGCCTGTCATGGAGTCCTCTGCCCAGAGCGCCGCCCTCGCACACTCCGCCGCCGTTCAGACAATCCTCCGATGTACAGCGCTGCTCCCGGTCCTCCTCGGCGTCCTCGTGGGTGCGATAAATCCACTGATAGAGGCCCTGCAAATCACAGACACGGCTCAGCGCCTTTCCATCCCCAGATCTGCTGGGACTTGTAGTCCCCCAGGACACCCCCCCCCTATACTCACCAGAGGATTTTGGGGGTTCTTGCGGTAGGCGGTGAAGTGCTCGAGGACCTCGATGTGGCTGTCATGTGTGACGTTGTTACCGTTCACTTTCAGGACGCACTGTCCGGGGTGGAGGCCGACCGCGGCCGCCTGCGAGCCTGCAGACAACAACAACAAAAAAGTCAGCGAGGAAATCCAAATATAAAGAATTCACATCAGACAATTTTATATGGATAGATGGTGCCGCGCTAATCCTATTATATGAACTTCTATTTGTAAAATAAAGAGACCGGCCTGAAGGGCCAGTGATATATATAAACAGGTGATATAACCCACTGTGCAAAATAAATTAGATGAAAATATATAAGAATAAATAGTGGGTGTGAGCAATAAATAAACAGCCTAAAAGCTTAAAAAATATCAATCGTGACTGACCATAGGTATAAATAATGTGATACTGTGGCAAAAACCAATAAGGTAGCATAAATTAAATTAAATAATTATCAATCACAAACCAGCAAAGTGCAAGGTGCCAACACTGTGCAACCTAAATAACTGAATCATAACGTAACTAAATAATGTGAAACAACAAGTTTTCCATAAAGTGCAAACTTCTTCCCCAGCACCATAAGTCACAAAGATTTTATCTAAGATTAAGGACGCTTTTTCTGTGTGATTTTTATATTCAATCTGCTGGGACATTCTATTTATTACCATTCAGTTTGGAGTATACACTTATAATTTATGTTTGTTTGCACGTTTGCACTTTATGGAAAACTTGTTGTTTCACATTATTTAGTTACGTTATGATTCAGTTATTTAGGTTGCACAGTGTTGGCACCTTGCACTTTGCTGGTTTGTGATTGATAATTATTTAATTTAATTTATGCTACCTTATTGGTTTTTGCCACAGTATCACATTATTTATACCTATGGTCAGTCACGATTGATATTTTTTAAGCTTTTAGGCTGTTTATTTATTGCTCACACCCACTATTTATTCTTATATATTTTCATCTAATTTATTTTGCACAGTGGGTTATATCACCTGTTTATATATATCACTGGCCCTTCAGGCCGGTCTCTTTATTTTACAAATAGAAGTTCATATAATAGGATTAGCGCGGCACCATCTATCCATATAACATTCATTTAGGCCAAGTGACACCTAATAGGTGCACGCAGCTGTTCCATTTTTAGCCTTTCCATATCTGATAGCGCAGGAATATCCTCTTGTACACACATCAGACAATCGCCCCGTCCAACATCGGGAGACGTGAGCCTCGTTCACACCAGGTGCGCCCAAACCTGCACATTTTTTTTAACGCATTTCCAATCATGCTAATTTTTTTTTTTACGCATTCCCAAGAGTGCGCTTTTTTTTGGACACATTCCCAAGAGTGCACATTTTTTTTGACACATTCCTAAGAGTGCGCAATTTTTTTTGACGCATTCCCAAGTGTGCGCATTTTTTGAACGCATTCCCAATTGTGCGTATTTTTTTGGACGCATTCCCAAGAGTGCGCATTTTTTTTACGCATTCCCAAGAGTGCGCATTTTTTTGGACGCATTCTCAAGAGTGCGCATTTTTTTGGACGCATTCCCAAGAGTGCGCATTTTTTTGGACGCATTCTCAAGAGTGCGCATTTTTTTGGACGCATTCCCGAGTGCGCATTTTTTTTGACGCATTCCCAAGTGTGCGCATTTTTTGAACGCATTCCCAATTGTGCGTATTTTTTTGGACGCATTCCCAAGAGTGCGCATTTTTTTGGACGCATTCCCAAGAGTGCGCATTTTTTTGGACGCATTCTCAAGAGTGCGCATTTTTTTGGACGCATTCCCAAGAGTACGCATTTTTTTGGACGCATTCCCAAGAGTGCGCATTTTTTTGGACGCATTCTCAAGAGTGCGCATTTTTTTGGACGCATTCCCAAGAGTGCGCATTTTTTGGATGCATTCCCAAGAGTGCGCATTTTTTAGACGCGTTCCCAAGAGTGCGCATTTTTTAGACGCGTTCCCAAGAGTGCGCATTTTTTGGACGCATTCCCAAGAGTGCGCATTTTTTGGACGCATTCCCAAGAGTGCGCATTTTTTGGACGCATTCCCAAGAGTGCACATTTTTTTGGACCCATTCCCAAGTGTGTGCATTTTTTGGACGCATTCCCAAGAGTGCGTATTTTTTGGATGCGCTCCCAAGAGTGCGCATTTTTTTTATGCGTTCCCAAGAGTGCGCATTTTTTGGACGCAATCCCAAGAGTGCGCTTTTTTTGGACGCATTCCCAAGTGTGCGCATTTTTTGGACTCATTCCCAAGAGTGCGTATTTTTTTGATGCAATCCCAAGAGTGCGCATTTTTTGGATGCATTCCCAAGAGTGCACATTTTTTGGACGCAATCCCATGTGTGCGCATGTTTCAATGCCCAAAAAGCAATGGGCTGCCCTGAGCGCGTACTGCGAAAAGCGCACCAAAAAGCGCACAAAAATGCACATTCATAAAAATGCCTTAATGGCACCAGAAGGGCGTGCGTTTTCGTGCGAAGGATAACATTCCGGGGACAGATGTGCGCTCACCTGCTCGCCATATTTACGTCACTTTGTATCTTTATTCTGATCATAGAAGGATCCAAAATGATACAAAAGTATCCAAGCCGTGACGGGGGGAGGGCTTATTCACACCAGGTGCGGTGCGGGCACGTGCCCAAAATCGTACGTTTTCCCGCGCTGCGCTTGGTGTGAATGAGCCCCCCCCCCCCCGTCTCGGCTTGGATACTTTTGTGTCATTTTGGATCCTTCTATGATCAGAATAAAGATACAAAGTAACAGTTTTGTGGCAGAAGGTGAATATGGCGAGCAGGTGTCCCCGGAATGTTATCCCTCGCAGTGATTGGTCGCCACACGCCGCGTCCCCACATTAGAGGACCCTCGGAACGCCGTACAGTAGCGTGTTTATTTTCTTATTGCGAAGTCGGCGCTCATCGTCTGTATACCGCGAGGACTTCACATTCCTGGACATGTCCCGTCATGGCGGCATTGGGCCCAAAGGTCTCCTGTATATTCTGATCTCAGCCAATCAGGAAGCAGCGTGGAGCGGCGGTCTGACTTGATGGTGTCTATTTGGTGAGGAAAGTGTTTTCATGTGTAAAATCTTCTCTGTGTTTGTTTTTAAAGCTTTAATAAATCTTTGTCTGGGGGGGGCGATAAAACCGTCTGCTGCGTCCGACAACAACACGCCAGATGTTGGAATGTGGAGGGCCGGGCGATCTGCACACATGTGGGGGTCTAATACTTAGCATGTGATGGCGGCACGTTCCTCCCTTCTAGAGGAACCCATTACCACAGAGTCTGGTGGAAGAGGCTTGGGAACGGGGGACACAGAAGAGGGGGACCTCATTGTACTTGGAAAGACTCAACTGACCACAGCAGCCAATGTACAAATTCCACCAGAGGGCAGCAGTGAGTTATAATTTATATTAGGGGTCTCTACAGCCCACTGTAGGATTCTATCCAGCCCCCAGCTAGGGTCCGTGGCGTGTCCTCCATAGACGAAGGATTCGGGTCAGCGGGGGCTGCCTGTGGTCTCCGCCTCTCCCTCCAGCGTCCTAACAACCAATGACGCGCTTGCACCTAAAATTTACAGGAGGATTTACAGGAACCTTCTTCCTTCAAGACCTCCTTCTACAGCCATGCTGTAAGCCTTACAAGGTTAAGGAGGATTCTAATGGGGGGACTCTGCAGGGGACCCTGATGAATAGGGAGGACCCTGATGTATAGGGGGGACTCTGATGTATAGGGGGGATTCTGAGGGGGACCCTGATGTATAGGGGGGACTCTGAGGGGGACCCGGATGTATAGGGGGGACTCTGAGGGGGACCCGGATGTATAGGGGGGACTCTGAGGGGGACCCGGATGTATAGGGGGGACTCTGAGGGGGACCCGGATGTATAGGGGGGACTCTGAGGGGGACCCGGATGTATAGGGGGGCCCGGATGTATAGGGGGGACTCTGAGGGGGACCCTGATGTATAGGGGGGACTCTGAGGGGGACCCTGATGTATAGGGGGGACTTTGTTGGGGGGCCCTGATGTATAGGGGGGACTCTGAGGGGGACCCTGATGTATAGGGGGGACTCTGAGGGGGACCCTGATGTATAGGGGGGACTCTGAGGGGGACCCTGATGTATAGGGGGGACTCTGAGGGGGACCCTGATGTATAGGGGGGACTCTGAGGGGGACCCTGATGTATAGGGGGGACTCTGAGGGGGACCCTGATGTATAGGGGGGACTCTGAGGGGGACCCTGATGTATAGGGGGGACTCTGAGGGGGACCCTGATGTATAGGGGGGACTCTGAGGGGGGCCCTGATGTATAGGGGGGACTTTGTTGGGGGGCCCTGATGTATAGGGGGGACTTTGTTGGGGGGCCCTGATGTATAGGGGGGACTTTGTTGGGGGGCCCTGATGTATAGGGGGGACTTTGTTGGGGGGCCCTGATGTATAGGGGGGACTCTGAGGGGGACCCTGATGTATAGGGGGGACTCTGAGGGGGACCCTGATGTATAGGGGGGACTCTGAGGGGGGCCCTGATGTATAGGGGGGACTTTGTTGGGGGGCCCTGATGTATAAGGGGGACTTTGTTGGGGGGCCCTGATGTATAGGGGGGACTTTGTTGGGGGGCCCTGATGTATAGGGGGGACTTTGTTGGGGGGCCCTGATGTATAGGGGGGACTTTGTTGGGGGGCCCTGATGTATAGGGGGGACTTTGTTGGGGGGCCCTGATGTATAGGGGGGACTCTGTTGGGGGGGCCCGATGAAAGGGGGGACTCTGTTGGGGACACCTGATATAAGGGTTGAAGCCTATAGGGACCCTGATGAAGGGGAGGGGGGAGTCTGATGGAAACGCTGATGTAAGGGGGGGGGACTCTGATGGGGACCTTGTTGTAAAGGGGGACTCGTTCATTTATAAAACAAGTAGGGCTGTGAATACATTGTGAAGTATAGCATGTGGCCCTTGTATTAATAGGTTTGGGGTCCCCCCTCTGTATGAACATTGAACCGGATCTCTTTAGTCTCACGCTGAGCATAGAGGAGACATAGGGAAGACATAGGGGAGACATAGGGGAGACATAGGGGAGACATAGGGGAGACATAGGGGAGACATAGGGGAGACATAGGGGAGACATAGGGAAGACATAGGGAAGACATAGGGGAGACATAGGGGAGACATAGGGAAGACACAGGGGAGACATAGGGGAGACATAGGGGAGACATAGGGGAGACATAGGGGAGACATAGGACATAGGGAAGACATAGGGGAGACATAGGGGAGACATAGGGGAGACATAGGGGAGACATAGGGGAGACATAGGGAAGACATAGGGAAGACATAGGGAAGACATAGGGGAGACATAGGGAAGACATAGGGAAGACATAGGGAAGACACAGGGGAGACATAGGGGAGACATAGGGAAGACATAGGGAAGACATAGGGGAGACATAGGGGAGACATAGGGGAGACATAGGGGAGACATAGGACATAGGGAAGACATAGGGGAGACATAGGGGAGACATAGGGAAGACATAGGGGAGACATAGGGAAGACATAGGGGAGACATAGGGGAGACATAGGGGAGACATAGGACATAGGGAAGACATAGGGGAGACATAGGGGAGACATAGGGAAGACATAGGGGAGACATAGGGGAGACATAGGGGAGACATAGGGGAGACATAGGGGAGACATAGGGGAGACATAGGACATAGGGAAGACATAGGGGAGACATAGGGGAGACATAGGGAAGACATAGGGGAGACATAGGGAAGACATAGGGGAGACATAGGGGAGACATAGGGGAGACATAGGGAAGACATAGGGGAGACATAGGGGAGACATAGGGGAGACATAGGGAAGACATAGGGAAGACATAGGGGAGACATAGGGGAGACATAGGGGAGACATAGGGGAGACATAGGGAAGACATAGGGAAGACATAGGGAAGACATAGGGGAGACATAGGGAAGACATAGGGGAGACATAGGGGAGACATAGGGGAGACATAGGGAAGACATAGGGGAGGCATAGGGGAGACATAGGGAAGACATAGGGAAGACATAGGGGAGACATAGGGGAGACATAGGACATAGGGAAGACATCGGGAAGACATCGGGGAGACATCGGGGAGACATCGGGGAGACATCGGGGAGACATCGGGGAGACATCGGGGAACTCCTCTTTTTATTGGCTGATGTTCCCCTAAACCTGGAATAATTCTTGTATAATAAAAGCTGTAGAGAGAACATTTTTCGGGGGGTGATATAAATTGGGGGGTTCGGCTTTTTTTGGGGAGTTCTCACCTCGCCCCACAGCGTGGACATACGGCGGTGTAGAGCCACGGATCTGGAAACACAGAGCCTGCGGAGAGTCCGGAACCTTCACAATCCTGAGAGGAAGACAGGAAACGATAAGATCCGTCATTGGATAGAACACAATACGGCACCAAATCCACCTCATTCCCACCACTGGATCTCCAGAACCGGTACCACCAAGAGTAGGGATCATAATGAATGGAATCTGTCAATGTGTCCGCAGGGACTGGATGTCCTTATTGGACTTCTCTCACTTTATTCCTCCATCACATCCACACAGATTACAAGACAACATCAGGACAATCTCATTTGGGGCGACCATCTTCATCTACATATCACGCGGCGGACCGGAGTATCAATACAGGGAATTATGGGGCAGGCGGGGATACAGCTAAGCTACAACATAATCATACACACCGATGTGCCGTGAGGATGTAGGATTATACTAAATAGTCTAATCCAAAAATATCCGTGGCAGCTCCTCAATGAGACTGAAATAATTGCTGCAATATATAAAGGAAACAGCAGAGGGCACCAACTAAGTGCAGTATATAGAAATAAAACGTTATAAAAAAAAATAAAAAATCGCAACTGGCAACTCACGAGAAACATAAAGATAAGAGCATGTAATCCACCCAGTGCGGTTTGCTGTTGAGCCTCGGTGTGTCTTCAGGAGCCGTGTAGGACACCAGAAACAAACACGGCTCCTGACAGCAGCATCTGCTTCCTGGCTCCTGAAGACGCACCGAGGCTCAACAGCAAACCGCACTGGGTGGATTACACGTTCTTATCCTTATGCATCTTGTGAGTTGCCAGTTGTGATTTTTAATAAAGTTTTATATATATATATATATATACTGCACTTAGCAGAGGGGGTGCCGACTGTTTCCTTCATACAATACTAATCAGTTCAGTTCTCATATATGTCCTCCTGTCTGCTTTGTATGACTTATTTTAAATTGGGCTGGAGGAAGTCATTGGATCCACTTATACAGTGGAGGGAAAATAATGATCTCCTGCAGATTGTGTAAGTTTGCCCACTTACAAAGAAATGAAGGGTCTATAATTTTTATCATAGGTGTGTTTTACATGATAGAGACAGAATATCAACCAAAAATCCAGAAAAAAACACACATGATACAAATGTTATAAACAAGTTGCAGTCCAGTGAGTAAAATAAGTATTTGATCCCCAAGCAAAACATGACTTAGTACTTGGTGGAGAAACCCTTGTTGGTGATCACAGAGGTCAGACGTTTCTTGTAGTTGGTGACCAGGTTTGCACACATCTCAGGAGGGATTTTGGTCCACTCTTCTTTACAGATCTTCTCTAAATCCTTCAGGTTTCTTGGATGTCTATTGGGCAACTCAAAGTTTCAGCTCCTTCCATAAATTTTCTATAGGATTAAGGTCTGGAGACTGGCTAGGCCACTCCATGACCTTAATGTGCTTCTTCTTGAGCCACTCCTTTGTTGCCTTGGCTGTATGTTTTGGGTCATTGTCATGCTGGAAGACCCATCCATGACCCATCTTCAGTGTTCTGGCTGAGGGAAGAAGGTTCTCATCCAAGATCTTACAATACATGGCCCCGTCCATTGGCCCCTCAGTGTGGCAAAGTCAGCCTGTACCTTTAGCAGAGAAACAGCCCCAAAGCCTCATGTCTCCACCTCCGTGATGGACTGTAGGGATGGTGTTCTTAGGGTCATAGTCAGCATTTTTCTTCCTCCAAATACAGTGAGTCGAATGACAAAGAGCTCAATTTTGGTCTCATCTGACCACAGAACTTTCTCCCAATCCTTCTCTGAATCATTTAGATGTTAATTGGCAAACTTCAGACGTTCCTGTACATGTGTCTTCTTGAGGAGGGGGACCTTGCGGGCGCTGCAGGATTTCATTTCATGGTGGTGTATTGTGTTACCAATGGTTTGTTTGGTGACTGTGGTCCCAACTGCCTTGAGATCATTCACAAGCTCCTCATGTGTAGTTCTGGGCGGATCCCTCACTTTTCTTTTTTTTTTTTTAATTGGGAAATCCAACTTTATTGAACATAAATTCACCGATTTACAGTTAGCATTTGACATATCTTGATACAAGTATTCAGTCATATCTATTACAGACGCATGTGATTACATTCAGTTGTCTACTATGAAGAACAGTTAAAAAGAGGCCTTTAGCACTTGAAATGTATTCTTTCAAGGTTAAGCACGTGTGAGTATCCCACGTTTGTCCGGTTCTGTATATCCTGTGTCGGATATAGCTCTACTATCCATACGGACAGTACTCGGTTTTGGATACCTTATGTACAGGTCTCTCCATCCTCTACCCATCTGTCCCAGACCTTCGAGTATTTTTGAGTACAGCCTCTGTGTATGTAAATCAATTTTTTGTAGGGAAGGGTATTATTGATATCCCTTTTCCAGCTTGCTAAACTTGGAGGTGTGGTTTGCATCCATGAGCGGGCTATAACTTTTCTGGATATGAATAAAGTTTCATATATGAAAGTAGTGTGAAACTTGTCTAAATCTGTATCAGGTAGTAGCCCCAAGATACATAGTTTTGGGTCTAAAACAACCGGGGAGCCCATGTTATCATGCAAAAATTTTATCACCTGTCTCCAGTATTCTTGTATCGTAGGGCACTCCCATATCAGGTGGTAGAAGGTGCCTGGTCCATGAGTACATAAGGGGCAGGTGGATCTATATGAAGGTTTGAATTTTGCCAGTCTTTGTGGTGTCAGATATGCTTGGTGGACTATATACAGCTGGGTGAGCCTGTCTGATAATTTGGGTGAGGACGTTTTTACATTCTCTAGCACTTCATCCCAGTCTGTATCATCAATGGCTCCCACATTTCTTTCCCATGTTGATTTGGCTTTCTGGATTACAGATAAAATCCCAGGTATGCGAATAGTGTAGTATAGCCCTGAGATTAGTTTTTGGGATCCTTCACCCAAAATTATTTCCAAAACCTGGGGGTGAGCAATGGAGCCTGTTAAGTGTCTGATTTGTGAGCGTAGAGCATGGCGAAGCTGCAGGTACCTGAATAATAAGTGATGTGGGATTGAGTATTCATCTTTTAAAGATTGGAAGGATTTGGGCCGCATATCAGTAATTACCTGATGTAGATATAATATCCCGTATCTGGCCCACACATTTGGGTCTGGTATATTTTTGAGTTCTGGCATATTATTATTAAGCCATAGGGGAGAAAAGGAGTGTATGTGTCCCATTTTTAGCCTTTTCAGAGTTATTTCCCATATTTTTTGATGGTGTGAGAGCATTCCTCCATTGAATCTGGGGTTTTTTTTGCGTACCTGTCCCCCTCTAAATATGGCTTGCAGGGGGGTCGACAGTGGGCTTCTTGGATCTTCGCATACTAACATTTTGTAACGCTGCATTTCAGACTTGTTGAAATAGTGTAAATGAGATAGTTGAGCCGCAATGTAGTATTCCTGTAAGTCTGGCAGTGCGGTTCCCCCCATAGATGTGGGATTTTTAAGGACATGCCAGGCCAATTTATGCCATCCATGTCCCCAAACAAATGATTTAAGGATAGCCTCCATTTTCTTAAAAATCTTAAGAGGGATATATAGGGGAGCGTGCCATACTATATATAAGATTTTAGGAAGTAAAATCATCTTGATGATGTTTATCCGTCCCATTACTCCCAGGGGCAATCTGGACCAGGCCTGTGTCTTGGTTTTAATTAGGGAGAACAATGGCTCCACATTGTTAGTTATGTAGTCCTCTAAATCCCGTGTAACCATTACCCCTAGGTATTTAATCGTATTTACTCTAGTTAAGGGGAGTTCCGGGCATGTATACGGGGGTGGAGAATGATCTATGGGGAGTATCTGGGATTTATCCCAATTTATGCGCAGACCCGAGTAGGTTCCCATCTTTTCAATAATACCTAACGCAGTTTGAAGTGATGTACCCTGGTCTGCTAGATATAGGATAGTGTCGTCTGCGTATAAGCCTATTTTTTCGGTGTAATTGTCTATACGTAACCCATCAATACCTGGTTCCGCTCGAATAGCAATCGCCAACGGTTCGGCTGCCAATGCATACAAAAGAGGGGAGAGGGGACACCCCTGACGCGTACCCCTTTCCAGGGGGAACTGGTCTGATAGCCACCCATTTACGAGTACTCTTGCTTTTGGTGTTTGATATAAAATTTGCACCCATTTAAGGAAACGAGGGCCAAAACCAAATTCTTTTAAACATTCCCATAAAAACGACCATTCTACTGAGTCAAAGGCCTTGGCTGTATCCAAGGCCACCACCACCCTAGATCCGTGATTGTTATGTTGGGCTTGTAGGTTCATGAATAACCTCCTGATATTCATGGCCGTATTTTTGCCCGGCATGAAACCAGTTTGGTCAGGGTGAATTAGGGTTAAAATTACTTTATTGAGGCGTGAGGCTAGTATCTTGGCTAATAGCTTGATGTCCACCTGGAGCAGGGAAATGGGTCTATATGACTCGGGAAATCGAGTGTCTTTCCCTGCCTTAGGTAGGACTATTATTTGTGCTTCTTGCATAGATGGGGGGAGTATTCCCGTTTTAAAAATATTGTGGTATAGTTGTTGGAGCTTAGGAATGAGTATCTCTGAAAAGGTGTCATAGAATTCTAAAGGTAGACCATCTGACCCAGGTGCCTTGGATTTAGATAGATGGGAAATTGCTTCCGCTATGTCTTCCTGTGTTATAGGAGCTTCAAGCATCTCAACTTGCTCCATGTTGAGTCTGGGGAACCGTATTGTGTGCAAATAGGCCTGTATGTCCTGCTGGGAGTAAATATTCTGGGATTTGTATAGTTCACCATAGAACGACTGAAACCTGGCCGCTACTTGGGGGGGATCCGTGATGCTGTCTCCTTGTGGTGCACTCAGGGACACTATTACTGGGGGTTTGTCATTTAGATGTGCCAAATACGCTAGGAGTTTACCAGCCTGTTCGCCATGCTCAAACACCCGCTGTTTGCAGAAAAAAATTTGTTGTCTAGCTTTTTCTATATGCATGTGGTTAACTACTCTGGTTTGTAATTTAACTCTTTGAAGATTTACAGAGTTAGGGTCTGATGAGTATTCTCTTTCAAGTTCTGTCAGTTTGTCAGTTGCCAGTTGTAAGATAAGTTTGGAGGATGTTTTAAATCTATTTATCCTGAGGGACAATAATTTACGTGCGTGTGCTTTAAATGAGTCCCATTCTGCGGCTAATGTGTCTCTGTTACATTTATCATTGAGTATGTGTTGTAATTCTAACGCAAGGCCCTCTATGTTTGGTAGTACTGTGAGCCAGAAGGGGTTAAGTCGCCACGGGGAAGTGGGGGCAGATTTTAGCAGAGATACCGTTATCCAGCACGGTGCGTGATCAGATAAAGCTCTAGGTGCGATTCCAGAGCCTGTAACCTTTGGTAATAAAGTATTGGTTACTAGTACATAGTCTATCCGTGACATTGTATGATGACCCACTGAATGACAAGTGTATGCCCTTGTGGATGGATTGTGCCACCTCCAAAACATCCGGAATGGCGAATTCTGTCAGCAGCCGGCTTAATCTAGTGTGTTGTGATGAACCCCTGGGGGAACCCTCTTGTGATGGCCTGTCTAATGCTGGATTCATAACCATGTTGAAGTCTCCCATCCACACGGCTGGGGTCGACGGGTTCTTGGCTAAAAATGCCAATCCCTTCATGACCACCTCCGACGCGAATGGGGGAGGTACATAGGTTGCCAGAATTAAGAGTGGGTTCCCTCCTATAAGTGTATTAAGAACAAAAATCTTCCCTGCTGGTCTGATTCCAAAGATACCAACTCAAACTGAACTTTTTTGGCGATAATAATTGAAACTCCTCTAGACTGGTTGGTATGTATGCTATGATAGCTCCATCCCACCCATGGTTTTTTTAAAGCTGCCTGCAGATGCCCAGTAATGTGTGTTTCTACCAAGGCAGTAATATCAGCTTTTTGGGATTTCAGGTATTGCAGGACCGCAGTCCGCTTGACCCTATCTCGCAGGCCCCTTACATTCCAAATAACAAATTTAGTAGAGGTCATTTTATCAGAGAGTAAGCATTGTTATATCAGACCAGCAAGGTAAGAACATATGCACGTATAGATCTCCAATAATCCAGCCCTTCCTCTGTGTATCACATTTATCTGCATTTCTATTCATAGTATATGTGCTGATATAACCATAGAATACAGCCAAGTTACATTTCCCAAAACTAAAATAACAAAGTTGAACCCATCCCTTCCCTCCCGGCTGCACGCCTCCCCAACTTGGCGTGAGCATATTTCCCCGAACCTTCAGAACAAAAATTAACATCCAGCTATTTAAACCAGTTGGAGGCACAATTCTTAGCGCATCCACTAATCGTGGTCTGCTTTTCATAACCATTTCCTTGGGGGCGAAATTCAAAAAGAGTTTCCCACTGACAGTCACGAAGCAAGGTGATGAGAGGGGGAGCGAAGTTATTACCATGCTCTCCCCACGGCACCTCCATGTGAATCCGAACTATGACTGTGTCAGGATTTCCTCTTGTTCCGAGACTGCAGGGAAAGGTTTGAGGCTTGTGTTCAGGCCATACTTAGATCCTTGAATGTATTCCGCCAGGTTGCAGTTTGGATTAAGGGACAGGAGGGAAGAGGAGTGTTGCAGGTTCAAAGTACTGTCCATATTGAGTACGTATAGTGTAGTAGTGCTGGTGATGAAATACTACCCAGAGGAGATCAATATATGAAGGACAGGATTAGGGGAGGGGGAAGCACTTCACTATGCCCTGCATGTCATTATTAGGATATACACAGCAATGGTTCTCCTCCTCACCTCCCAACGTCTAGCAAGAAAGTCTGACCATCTGTCTAATCTTCACTGTTAAAGCGGTTGTTATGCTGGACGGCTTCTTCGGTCTAGCCATGCTGCTACAGCCTCAGGATCCTCAAAGAACTGTGCGCGTCCATCTTCTTCCACCCGCAGCCTGGCGGGAAAAAGCATAGCATACTTAAGATGCAATGTGCGCAGGCGTCGCTTTACATCTTGAAATTGCGGTCTTTTCTTCTGTATTGCGTTGGAAAAATCTGGGAATACTGCAACATGAGTATTTCCTAGCTGTATATTTCCCCTTTCCCTCGATAAGCGGAGAACCTTATCTCTGTCACGAAAGTTCAAGAATTTTG
>JBBDGP010005953.1:0-22551 GCA_037952835.1 Lithobates septentrionalis | reverse complement strand
GAACTCTGTGGACCCTGATGTAAAGGGGGAACTCTGTGGACCCTGATGTAAAGGGAGAACTCTGTGGACCCTGATGTAAAGGGGTAACTCTGTGGACCCTGATGTAAAGGGAGAACTATGTGGACTATGATGTAAAGGGGAACTCTGTGGACCCTGATGTAAAGGGGAACTCTGTGGACTCTGATGTAAAGTGGGAACTCTGTGGACCCTGATGTAAAGGGGGAACTCTGTGGACCCTGATGTAAAGGGGGAACTCTGTGGACCCTGATGTAAAGGGGGAACTCTGTGGACCCTGATGTAAAGGGGGAACTCTGTGGACCCTGATGTAAAGGGAGAACTCTGTGGACTATGATGTAAAGGGGAACTCTGTGGACCCTGATGTAAAGGGGAACTCTGTGGACCCTGATGTAAAGGGAGAACTCTGTGGACTATGATGTAAAGGGGAACTCTGTGGACCCTGATGTAAAGGGGAACTCTGTGGACCCTGATGTAAAGGGGGAACTCTGTGGACCCTGATGTAAAGGGGGAACTCTGTGGACCCTGATGTAAAGGGAGAACTCTGTGGACCCTGATGTAAAGGGAGAACTATGTGGACCCTGATGTAAAGGGAGAACTCTGTGGACTATGATGTAAAGGGGAACTCTGTGGACCCTGATGTAAAGGGGAACTCTGTGGACTCTGATGTAAAGTGGGAACTCTGTGGACCCTGATGTAAAGGGGGAACTCTGTGGACCCTGATGTAAAGGGGGAACTCTGTGGACCCTGATGTAAAGGGGGAACTCTGTGGACCCTGATGTAAAGGGGGAACTCTGTGGACCCTGATGTAAAGGGAGTACTCTGTGGACTATGATGTAAAGGGGAACTCTGTGGACCCTGATGTAAAGGGGAACTCTGTGGACCCTGATGTAAAGGGAGAACTCTGTGGACTATGATGTAAAGGGGAACTCTGTGGACCCTGATGTAAAGGGGGAACTCCGTGGACCCTGATGTAAAGGGGGAACTCTGTGGACCCTGATGTAAAGGGGGAACTCTGTGGACCCTGATGTAAAGGGGGAACTCTGTGGACCCTGATGTAAAGGGGGAACTCTGTGGACCCTGATGTAAAGGGAGAACTCTGTGGACCCTGATGTAAAGGGGGAACTCTGTGGACCCTGATGTAAAGGGGGAACTCTGTGGACCCTGATGTAAAGGGGGAACTCTGTGGACCCTGATGTAAAGGGGGAACTCTGTGGACTCTGATGTTAAGGGGGAACTCTGTGGACCCTGATGTAAAAGGGGAACTCTATGGACGCTGATGAAAAGGGGGACTCTTGTTATGAACTTTATATGATTAGAAATGTTATTTAATAGCAAAATATATGTATAGTCTATACTATAAAAAAAATTGCCATGCGCCGCTAAAGTGTTTGGGTTTGGCTTGAAGAAAAGGTGGCAACCCTATCCCTAATCGTTATACAGCTGTCACATGGCCCAGCTCTTTCCTAGCCTGTCTGCAAGGAAACAGTGGCAGAAGGAGCTTCAAGTCCTCTACAGCCTTTAGGATACAGAGTAAAAATAAATAAATAATATCAATAAACTTTTTTAAATTGTCATACAATAATATATTTGAAATCAAATTTGTATTATTTTTTGGCAATAACATGGTGTGGGTGGATTTCTCATGTCCCTCCAGCCTGTGTCTTAGAATAAGAGGCCACCATTAATCTACATGTAACAGCCTGTCCCCATTGTGTTTAGCTGGTTAGTGGGCATGGAGGGGGAGGGATGGAGTGGGCTGTCATGTACCACTGTGTATACACCCACATGTGTGACGCTATAGTCACATGGGCTGCTCAGATGTGATAGGGAGGAAATGCTCAGCATAGAAACTCACTCAAAACTGAGCATGTGCAGACCTGCCACCACAGCTGCAAAAAATTGGACAGAAGGGGGAGACAGAGAGCAGCAGGATCAACCAGGTTGTTTTGCAGAATACAGAAAACGAATCTCATAGTGACTGAGTATGAACAGCATGTACAATAATACGGCATTTATTGATGGTTTTTCATGATGTGGGTTTAGTGACGCTTTAAACATTTTAATCCACAGACCCAAAAAAGAAAATATTACCAAAATGTCAATACAGCCATACAAAGACAAATAACAATAGGCATATAATACAAAGAACATACACACTTATACACAAACAGTAAATGCTTTTCTTTCTACTGGAATATTGTTCTCAATGTTTTCTCATTTGTAAAGCACAAAAGCTGAAACGCTAATATATTATTAATAAGAAAAGAATTCTAATTCAAAGCAGAAGAAATGACTCCTGAGCATCATTCCAATGCAAATGCTCATACAGTGCCTTGAAAAAGTATTCATACCCCTTGAAATTTTCCACATTTTTTCATGTTACAACCAAAAATGTAAATGTATTTTATTGGGATTTTATGTGATAGACCAACACAAAGTGTCACATAAATGTGAAGTGGAAGGGAAATAATAAATGGTTTTCAAATTTTTTTTACAAATAAATATGTGAAAAGTGTGGTGTGCATTTGTATGGCGCCCCCCCGAGTCAATACTTTGTAGAACCACCTTTCACTGCAATTACAGCTGCAAGTCTTTTTGGGGATGTCTCTACCAGCTTTACACATCTAGAGAGTGAATGTTTTGCCCATTCTTCTTGGCAAAATAGCTCAAGCTCTGTCAGATTGGTTGGAGAGCATCTGTGAACAGCAATTTTCAAGTCTTGCCACAGATTCTCAATTAGATTTAGGTCTGGACTTTGACTGAGTCATTCTAACACATGAATATGCTTTAATCTAAACCATTCCATTGTAGCTCTGGCTGTATGTTTAGGGTCGTTGTCCTGCTGGAAGGTGAACCTCCGCCCCAGTCTCAAGTCTTTTGCAGACTCTAACAGTCTTCTTCTAAGATTGCCCCGTATTTGGCTCCATCCATCTTCCCATCAACTCTGACCAGCTTCCCTGTCCCTGCTGAAGAAAAGCATCCCCACAACATGATGTTGCCACCACCATGTTTCACGTAGGGGATGGTTTGTTCAGGGTGATGTGCAGTGTTAGTTTTCCGCCACACATAGCATTTTGCTTTTAGGCCAAAAAGTTCAATTTTAGTTTCATCTGACCAGAGCACCTTCTTCCACATGTTTGCTGTGTCCCCCACATGGCTTCTCGCAAACAGGACTTCTTATGGCTTTCTTTCAACAATGGCTTTCTTCTTGCCACTCTTCCATAAAGGCCAGATATGTGGAGTGCACAACTAATAGTTGTCCTGTGGACAGATTCTCCCACCTGAGCTGTGGATCTCTGCAGCTCCTCCAGAGTTACCATGGGCTTCTTGGCTGCTTCTCTGATTAATGCTCTCCTTGCCCGGCCTGTCAGCCCTAGGCCATATTTATGTAGAGCAACAATTCTTTTTTCAGATCCTCAGAGATTTCTTTGCTATGAGGTGCCATGTTGAACTTCCAGTGACCAGTATACCCTTTCACGGTAATACCCCCCGCTAGCGGCCGAATACCACCGCTAAAACGACGGTAAAGCAGCGCTAAAAATAGCGCCGTTTTACCGCCGACACCGCTCCAGTGCGAAAGGGACCTTAAAGCAGAATGTCCCCTTTTGCGCGGAGCTCCGCTTTAAGAAACAGCAGTCTATCTATGGGACAGGAAATGACGGGAAATCTCCCCAATAGGACACAAAAAAAAGGGGGGGGGGTGGTTCATTTGTGTCCTAAAAAAAGTTTTGGCTTTAGATATACTTATAAAGCCTAACTTGCTAAATGTTTTTTGAGCCTGGTTCACACTTGTGAAGGCTGTGCGGCCCGCGTTTGCACAGGCACGGCAGCCCATTCATTTGAATCGGATGCTGTGCCTGCATTTCCAGCAAAAAACACAGTAGCAGGGAAATGGCATGGTGCTTTTGCCTGTGTGATTTCCCAGCTCGCTGTGGGCTGAGGTGTGTGGGGGTGCCATTAAGAATGAATTTTTATGCAGAGCAGCGCAAATTGGCTGCGCCAACATGCAGGCAAGTGTGAACCTAGCCTTAGGGCCCATACACATCTTTGCTGTCTGTTAATGCACAGCCTATTGCTGACCTGCTGCTGAAAATGTGAGGTCCCTGGCAGTCAAGCTGCTCCAGTGGCCTCAACACTTTGAGTTACTGGCCAAAAATAAATATAAAAACGAGGTGTACTCGCATTGCTCTGAATTTACTGGCTACCTGATTGTTTCAGAGCCTTCAAGTGGTTCTAAAACATTAAGGTTGTTCACCTTAATCTTCTGTGCTGCAGCTCGCCCCCAGTCCCCCCCCCCCTTTCTTATCTGAGCCCAATCTGATCCAGCGTTGTGCATGAGTGCAACGGCTCCCGCCGCTGTCTCCCTTCTCACTGGACTGATTGATAGCAGCGGGAGCTGTCAATCAAAAGCTGTGAGGCAGGGGGCAGGTCCGAGTCCCACTGTCTGTGTCAATGGACACAGACAGTGCACGGATGCGCACACACGAGTACCCCAAGGGAAAGCGACCCATCGAAGAGGAGGGGCCTGGAGCACCAGCGGAGGACCCCAGAAGAAGAGGATCAGGGCTGCTCTATGCAAAAGCATTCCACAGAGCAGGTAAGCATAGGCATGTTTGTTATTTTAATTGAAAAAAAACAAACGAAGGTTTAATACCGCTATAAAGTATTGCAGCCAGTACTGCCTCAGTAAGTTTTCTTTAGTTTCCTTCAAAGGATAAGTTCACCTCTTGGGGGAAAAAATAATAAATGTAGAAAAGAAAATGTGCATTTATTATTTTTCCCCCCCAAGAGTCTGCAAAGCATTAGGGCCAGGATTGGGTCTCCTAGCTTGATCTTTGCAATACCAGATCAATGGGGTCTCCATGTAGCAAAAAGGTGACTGCTGTGCGTTCACTGACAGCCAACTTGTCTTACAAAAGTCACTGGTGGGGGGTTAGAGCAGAAATCTATCAGATGGCTATTTGAGTACACAGAGAACCTACTGTTCACTATTTCAGAACAATTTCATCCTTAGTAAAACCCAATGGAGTCCAATATACCACACAGATTATACGAGATTTGCAGTACAGAACATATTGATATCTGACAGCCATTGAGTTGTTCTGGAGTCTACAGCAGGGGTCTCCAAACTTTTCAGTACAAGGGCCACATTGTATATTTAATAAAAATCAGAACAACAGAGAAAGAACTTCAGTAAAACAAAGCAAATAATAATGTACAAATAAATTTCAGCCCAACACAGGCCCCCTTACATCAAATTTCCCCAACATCAGAGCCCCCATCACAGTCCCCCTTACATCACAGTCCCCCTTACATCCGAGTCCCCATCACAGTCCCCCTTACATCAGAGTCCCCATCACAGCCCCCTTTACATCAGAGTCCCCATCACAGTACCCCTTACATCACAGCCCCCTTTATATCACAGTCCCCATCACAGTACCCCTTACATCACAGCCCCCTTTATATCACAGTCCCCATCACAGTACCCCTTACATCAGTGTCCTTTCTTACATTAGAGTCCCCATCACAGTCCCCTTACATCACAGTCCCCATCACAGCCCCCTTTACATCAGAGTCCCATCACAGCCCCCTTTACATCAGAGTCCCAGCACAGCCCCCTTTACATCAGTGTCCTTTCTTACATCAGAGTCCCCATCACAGTCCCCCTTTACATCAGTGTCCTTTCTTACATCAGAGTCCCCATCACAGTCCCCCTTACATCAGTGTCCTTTCTTACATCAAAGTCCCCATCACAGTCCCCCTTACATCAGTGTCCTCTCTTACATCAGAGCCAATGAAAGGGTTCCCCTTAACATAAGTACCACTACCAGAGTCCCCCTTATATCAGCATTCCTATCAGAGACCCCTTTACATTAGATCTCCCACTACATCAGAGCCTCATTGTCATCCTTACATCAGGGTCCCCATCAGAGTCCCTGCTACATCAAAGTTTGCCCCTTACATTAGAGTCCTTCCTTACATCAGAGTTCCCCTTTACATCAGGGTCACCACCAGAGTCCCTATGAGAGACCCCTTTACATCAGAGTCTCTACTACATCAGAGCCCCATCATAGTCGTTCTTACATCAGTGTCCCAACCAGAGTTCTCCCTTATCTTACACACTAACAGCGTGGATGGGAACCTGGAGGGTCCAGGCTGTAGCAGTAGATATCGGTGGTAGGGGTGGAGCAGGTCTAGACAGAGTGCTATTTGCCTGTAAATTCTACCACGAACACATGATTGGTTGTTAGGATGCTGGTAGTCCTAGCAACCAATGACGGTATGATAACTTGCGCTGGAGACTGTGGTGGGGGGGGGGGGGGGGTTGTGTTGGCGAGAAACGGAGACTTCAGGATGACCTGAAGATCTTTGTGAAACCTTTATGAGAGGTCACTGACCCTAGCAGTAGGCTGGATAAAATCTTGCAGTGGGCCAGATTTGGCCTGCAGGCTGTAGTATGTAGATTCCTGGTCTAAAGCCACCCTGAGGTATTAGGCAAGGAACACCTAACCTCTATTTGTCCTGTCACCTCTGTCACATATTGGAAGAATCCAAAATTCTGAGTTGTCAATCTTCCAATATTCTGGTGACAACCATCTGTAAGTACAAGACATGAAGTTAAATCTCAGAACTGGACCAAAGAGTGTTTTTTTAACTTCCTTCCCTTAAACTAGCACTACTGCCTCACTGGGGTCCTGGTTTCATTCACCACTGGGGTGGTTGGCATCATGGAGATTGTATGTCCTTTTTGTCCTTTTTATGGATTCTGGGTTGCGGGAGGAGAACTATTTGGTTGCTTGGCTTCCAACCCATCTAGCCCAAAAGCACGAATGCAAGTCACAGAGACGATTATGAGCTCTTCTGAAAGTTTTGACCTCCCAACTGCCTTACATATACATAATATATATATATGTGTGTGTGTATAGTAAGATCCCAGGCCTCCTTTAGTCTAATGAGAACCTCCAGAGCCAAGAGCTGACATCCTTCTGTATAGAGTAGGTTGTATAATGCATATAGATTCATAGGCGCCAGACACTTCTTGAATGCAAAGAGATTGTATTTCTCTTGAACAGAACTTTGGGAGAGAGGGTTAGGGCCAGGATACCCTTAGGTAGTTGCAATGTTAATTAGCAGACTCTGAGACTTCTACAGGTAGACAGCTATGCAGGGAAAGGCATCCAGCAAGACACCACATCTTAAAACAGTTCCTAATACAAGTTGTAACAAACTCGTTTACTTTCTCTACAGTCCCTTCTTGTAGGTTCTAAACCCACTGAGCTCCAGTCTCTCTCACTAGACTTGCTGATTCACTGCCACCGAATCCCTTGAGCTCTTCCAATCTTCACTTAACCACTTGAGCCCCGGACCATTATGCTGCCTAAGGACCAGAGGTCTTTTTCCAATTTGGCACTGCGTCGCTTTAACTGCTAATTGCGCGGTCATGCAATGCTGTACCCAAACGAAATTTGCGTCCTTTTCTTCCTACAAATAGAGCTTTCTTTTGATGGTATTTGATCACCTCTGCGGTTTTTATTTTTTGCGCTATAAATGGAAAAAGACCGAAAATTTTGAAAAAAAATGATATTTTCTACTTTTTGTTATAAAAAAAATCCAATAAACTCAATTTTAGTCATACATTTAGGCCAAAATGTATTCGGCCACATGTTTTTGGTAAAAAAAATGTCAATAAGCGTATATTTATTGGTTTGCGCAAAAGTTATAGCGTCTACAAACTAGGGTACATTTTCTGTAATTTACACAGCTTTTAGTTTATGACTGCCTATGTCATTTCTTGAGGTGCTAAAATGGCAGGGCAGTACAAAACCCCCCCAAATGACCCCATTGTGGAAAGTAGACACCCCAAGGAAATTGCTGAGAGGCATGTTGAACCCATTGAATATTTATTTTTTTTGTCCCAAGTGATTGAATAATGACAAAAAAAAAAAAAATATTTACAAAAAGTTGTCACTAAATGATATATTGCTCACACAGGCCATGGGCCTATGTGGAATTGCACCCCAAAATACATTCTGCTGCTTCTCCTGAATATGGGGATACCACATGTGTGGGACTTTTTGGGAGCCTAGCCGCGTACGGGGCCCCGAAATCCAATCACCGCCTTCAGGATTTCTAAGGGCGTAAATTTATGATTTCACTCTTTACTGCCTATCACAGTTTCGGAGGCCATGGAATGCCCAGGTGGCACAAAACCCCCCCAAATGACCCCATTTTGGAAAGTAGACACCCCAAGCTATTTCCAGAGAGGCATATTGAGTCCATGGAATATTTTATATTTTGACACAAGTTGCGGGAAATTGACACATTTTTTTTTTATTTTTTTTTTGCACAAAGTTGTCACTAAATGATATATTGCTCACACAGGCCATGGGCATATGTGGAATTGCACCCCAAAATACATTTAGCTACTTCTCCTGAGTACGGGGATACCACATGTGTGGGGCTTTTTGGGAGCCTAGCCGTGCACGGGACCCCGAAAACCAATCACCGCCTTCAGGATTTCTAAGGGTGAAAATTTTTGATTTCACTCTTCACTGCCTATCACAGGTGGCACAAAACCCCCCCAAATGACCCCATTTTGGAAAGTAGACACCCCAAGCTATTTGCTGAGAGGCATGGTGAGTATTTTGCAGCTCTCATTTGTTTTTGAAAATGAAGAAAGACAAGAAAAAACTTTTTTTTTTTTCTTTTTTCAATTTTCAAAACTTTGTGACAAAAAGTGAGGTCTGCAAAATACTCACTATACCTCTCATCAAATAGCTTGGGGTGTCTACTTTCCAAAATGGGGTCATTTGGGGGGGGTTTGTGCCACCTGGGCATTCCATGGTCTCCGAAACTGTGATAAGCAGTCAAGAGAGAAATCAAAAATTCACGCCCTTAGAAAGCCTGAAGGCGGTGCTTGGTTTTCGGGGTTCCGTACGCGGCTAGGCTCCCAAAAAGTCTCACACATGTGGTATCCCCGTACTCAGGAGAAGCAGCAGAATGTATTTTGGGGTATAATTTCACATATCCCCATGGCATGTTTGAGCAATATATCATTTAGTGACAATTTTGTGCAAAAAAAAAAAAAAATTGTCTCTTTCCCGCAACTTGTGTCGCAATATAAAATATTCCATGGACTCGACATGCCTCTCAGCAAATAGCTTGGGGTGTCTACTTTCCAAAATGGGGTCATTTGGGGGGGGGTTTGAACTGTCCTGGCATTTTATGCACAACATTTAGAAGCTTATGTCACACATCACCCACTCTTCTAACCACTTGAAGACAAAGCCCTTTCTGACACTTATGCCGCGTACACACGGTCGGACTTTCTAGAAAGCTAGGTCCGACGTACTTGCCGCCAGACTTCCGGCGGACTACCGCCGGACTTTCTGAACGGCCGGACTTGCCTACACACGGCCGGACTTTCCGGAATCCGGTCTTCCCGACGGACTTCCGCCGGACTTTCAGAACGAACGGACTTTCCCACACACGGACAAGTCCGTTCATTTTGAACCTAACTTTGGTACGACGGGACTAGAAAAGGAATTCAATCTCGCCGCTTTTTTTGGCGAGATTGAAACCTTGCGAGCCCCATCGCAGGCCCTTAGGTCTGGTATGGATTATAAAGGGGAACCCCTACGCCGAAAAAACGGCGTGGGGTCCCCCTAAAATCCATACCAGACCCCGATCCGAGCACGCAGCCTGGCCGGTCAGGAAAGGGGGTGGGGACGAGCGAGCGCCCCCCCCCCTCCTGAACCGTACCAGGCCGCATGCCCTCAACATGGGGGGTGGGTGCTTTGGGGGAGGGGGGCGCCCTGCGCCCCCCCCCCAAAGCACCTTGTCCCCATGTTGATGAGGACAAGGGCCTCTTCCCGACAACCCTGGCCGTTGGTTGTCGGGGTCTGCGGGCGGGGGCTTATCGGAATCTGGGAGCCCCCTTTAATAAGGGGGCCCCCAGATCCCGGCCCCCCACCCTATGTAAATGAGTATGGGGTACATGGTACCCCTACCCATTTACCTAGGTAAAAAGTGTCAGTAATAAAACACAACACAGGTTTTTAAAATAATTTATTAAACAGCTCCGGGGGGGTCTTCTTCCGTCTTCGGGGGTCCCTCCGGTTCATCTTCTCCCGGCGTCCGGTTGGTTCTTCTCCGCTCTCCGGCCTCTTCTCCCGGTGTCCCAGGTCTTCGGCCGGCCCCTCCGCTATCTTCAGGTAGCTCTATTGCTAGCGGAGGTCCGGACTTCTGGGCTTCTTGGCTTCTTGGCTTCTTGTGTTCTCTTCTCTTCTCTTCCCCCAGATGTTGACACGACGCTCTCTCCGGCTGGACTGGTCTCTGAGGGCTGCGTTGTGACTTATATAGGCGGAGACCACGCCCCCTAAAACGTCACAGTCCCAGCATGCCCAGGGACTGTGACATCATATGGGGGCGGGGTCTCCGCCTATATAAGTCACAACGCAGCCCTCAGAGACCAGTCCAGCCGGAGAGAGCGTCGTGTCAACATCTGGGGGAAGAGAAGAGAAGAGAACACAAGAAGCCAAGAAGCCAAGAAGCCCAGAAGTCCGGACCTCCGCTAGCAATAGAGCTACCTGAAGATAGCGGAGGGGCCGGCCGAAGACCTGGGACACCGGGAGAAGAGGCCGGAGAGCGGAGAAGAACCAACCGGACGCCGGGAGAAGATGAACCGGAGGGACCCCCGAAGACGGAAGAAGACCCCCCCGGAGCTGTTTAATAAATTATTTTAAAAACCTGTGTTGTGTTTTATTACTGACACTTTTTACCTAGGTAAATGGGTAGGGGTACCATGTACCCCATACTCATTTACATAGGGTGGGGGGCCGGGATCTGGGGGCCCCCTTATTAAAGGGGGCTCCCAGATTCCGATAAGCCCCCGCCCGCAGACCCCGACAACCAACGGCCAGGGTTGTCGGGAAGAGGCCCTTGTCCTCATCAACATGGGGACAAGGTGCTTTGGGGGGGGGGCGCAGGGCGCCCCCCTCCCCCAAAGCACCCACCCCCCATGTTGAGGGCATGCGGCCTGGTACGGTTCAGGAGGGGGGGGGGGGCGCTCGCTCGTCCCCACCCCCTTTCCTGACCGGCCAGGCTGCGTGCTCGGATCGGGGTCTGGTATGGATTTTAGGGGGACCCCACGCCGTTTTTTCGGCGTAGGGGTTCCCCTTTATAATCCATACCAGACCTAAGGGCCTGGTATGCCCCGCGCTCGCCGCAATAGGAAGATTTGTTTTTCCTATTGCAGCGAGCGCGAGATGCAGCAACCTGCTCCTCCGTCGTATCTGGTCCTTCGGACTAGCATACAGACGAACGGGCTTTCCGTCAGGAACTGAGTCCGGCGGAGGTACGACGTAAAGATTTGAAGCAGGCTTCAAATCTAAAGTACGTCGGATTTCCGCAAAAATCCGACCGAAACGGTCCGTCGGAAGTCCGATGGAGACCACACACGGTCGGACTTTCCGCCGGACTTTGTCCGGCGGCGTCCGTCGGACTTTTGCAGGTGAAAAGTCCGACCGTGTGTACGCGGCATTATTGTTTACATGAAAAAGTTTTTTTTTTTTGCAAGAAAATTACTTTGAACCCCCAAACATTATATATTTTTTTAAAGCAAATGCCCTACAGATTAAAATGGTGGGTGTTTCATTTTTTTTTTTCACACAGTATTTGCGCAGCGATTTTTCAAACGCATTTTTTGGGGAAAAAACACACTTTTTTAAATTTTAATGCACTAAAACACACTATATTGCCCAAATGTTTGATGAAATAAAAAAGATGATCTTAGGCCGAGTACATGGATACCAAACATGACATGCTTTACAATTGCGCACAAACGTGCAGTGGCAACAAAATAAATACATTTTTAAAAGCCTTTAAAAGCCTTTACAGGTTACCACTTTAGATTTACAGAGGAGGTCTACTGCAAAAATTACTGCCCTCGATCTGACCTTCGCGGTGATACCTCACATGCATGGTGCAATTGCTGTTTACATTTGACGCCAGACCGCCGCTTGCGTTCGCCTTAGTGCGAGAGCAGGGGGCGACAGGGGTGCTTTTTTTTTTTTTTTTTTTTTCTTTATTATTTTTTTGCTTTTTTATCTTATTTTTAAACTGTTCCTTTCATTTTTATTTTTTTTTAATCATTTTTATTGTTATCTCGGGGAATGTAAATATCCCCTATGATAGCAATAGGTAGTGACAGGTACTCTTTTTTGAAAAAATTGGGGTCTATTAGACCCTAGATCTCTCCTCTGCCCTCAAAGCATCTGACCACACCAAGATCGGTGTGATAAAATGCTTCCCCAATTTCCCAATGGCGCTATTTACATCCAGCGAAATCTAAGTCATAAAATGCTCGTAGCTTCCGGTTTCTTAGGCCATAGAGATGTTTGGAGCCACTCTGGTCTCTGATCAGCTCTATGGTCAGCTGGCTGAATCACCGGCTGCATTCTCAGGTTCCCTGTTGAGACAGGAGAGCCAGAGAAAAACACGGAAGACGGTGGGGGGGGGGGCATTCCCTCCCACGGCTTGTAAAAGCAGTCTAGAGGCTAATTAGCCGCTAGGATTGCTTTTACATGAAAGCCGACCGCTGGCTGAAAAGAATGATACCAAGATGATACCTAAACCTGCAGGCATCATTCTGGTATAACCACTCAAAGTTGTGAATGGCGTACCTGAAGACAAAAAAATGGTTAACAATAAAGCACAGTAAACGGTAAAGTATAAAAAATTGCATACCTGAAAAGCAAACATGATAAAGCATAATAACAATAAAACATTGCAGAATAGAATACAGTAAAAAAGAGCAGAACAATAGAGAGAATAGAGAGAGAGAGAACAATAAAACGACAACTATTTTTTTTTATTTTATATATATATATATATTTTTTTTTTTTTTTTTTACACTTTTTTTGTAACTAACTTTTATAACTGTAACCGGTTCCAGGTTCGGGTCTCTCAAAATGCGATGGCATCTTGGGAGACCCTGTGAAAGTGTGCCTAGTCTGTGCAATGCTGTACCCTACGCTAATACTCAACTAGTGTATGGTAGCGTTCAAAACATTCACCAATGCAAAGACCAGGATTGTCAGGACAGGAGGGACAATAATAGCGGGTGTCACGCCTATATCCGCGCTAGCTGCAGACACAATATCTTTTTTGGGGGCGTTCGCTGGGTAGGGGTACTCGGGAGGACATAAAGAAAATGCCTCTCATGCAGCCGACTGCATTTGGTTGGGGATGTGAATGGGGGAAGTACGGGCGCTGCAGAAGCGGTGGGTTCCCAATTAGGATTGGCGAATGCAGTAGGAAGGGCACTATGGGCACGACGGGCCTGTGTTTGTCTTTTTGGTGGCAGCGGGACACTACTTGTGCTTGCCACCTCACCAGCTTGAACTGCACTTATGGGACTCGCCACGTCACCAAGTGTTACTGCAGTGCTGGTTTGACTACGACCGGGGTGTACTAGGCCGCTGGCGCTTGCCAGTTCACCAAAACGCTACCAAAAAATCTGTTAGCGATCGCAGGGATCAGGCCTGACTCTGCGAACGCTGCAGTTATGCGTTTTAGTCTTTTGTAAGTGACAGTGATCGATCGATACTGCACTTGGGTGGGCTGGGCTGGGCCGGGCGGAGGGGCAAAACGCAGGTGCTAGCAGGTATCTGGGCTGATCCCACTAACACTGCGTTTGTGAGAACCCTAAACTGCTGGGGATGCTAGTATAGATCTGATCGGATCAGATATTGATCCGTTCAGATACTATACCACTAAGGGTGGTGTACGGTGCGTGCGTGGGTGTTAGCGGTACTGGCGCTAACCTGACGCTGCCTGGGGCTGGTGCTTGCCAGTTCACCAAAATACTACCAAAAAAACTGTTAGCGATCGCAGGGATCAGGCCTGACTCTGTGAACGCTGCAGTTATGCATTTAGTGTTTTGTAAGTGTCAGTGATCGATCGATACTGCACTTGGGTGGGCTGGGCCGGGCGGAGGGGCAAAACGCAGGTGCTAGCAGGTATCTGGGCTGATTCCGCTAACACTGCGTTTTTGGGAACCCTAAACTGCTGGGGACACTAGTATAGATCTGATCGGATCAGATATTGATCCGTTCAGATACTATACCACTAAGGGAGGCGTATGCTGCGTGCGTGGGTGTTAGCGGTACTGGCGCTAACCTGACCCTGCCTGGGGCTGGTGCTTGCCAGTTCACCAAAATACTACCAAAAAAACTGTTAGCGGTCGCAGGGATCAGGCCTGACTCTGCGAACGCTGCAGTTATGCGTTTAGTCTTTTGTAAGTGACAGTGATCGATCGATACTGCACTTGGGTGGGCTGGGCTGGGCCGGGCGGAGGGGCAAAATGCAGGTGCTAGCAGGTATCTGGGCTGATCCCGCTAACACTGCGTTTTTGGGAACCCTAAACTGCTGGGGACGCTAGTATAGATCTGATCGGATCATATATTGATGCGTTCAGATACTATACCACTAAGGGAGGTGTATGCTGCGTGCGTCAGTGTTAGCGGTACTGGCGCTAATCTGACGCTGCCTGGGGCGACGCATATCACCGCCGGGCGATCAGGGGGCTAAACCTTTATTCGGTAATAAACGGCGGGTGCCCTGACACTATAAAAAATAAACAAACTAACCAGCGTCAACCGTAACGGTTATACGGTGATCAGTGGTGAAAGGGTTAACTAGGGGGCAATCAAGGGGTTAAAACATTTATTCGGTAGTATATGGGGGTCCCTGACGCTATAAAACGCTGACGGCGAACCTAAATATTTATGTCCCTAACTAGCGTCACCAGCGACACTAATACAGCGATCAGAAAAATGATCGCTTAGTGACACTGGTGACAGGGGGTGATCAAGGGGTTAAAACTTTATTAGGGGGGGTTAGGGGGGTACCCTAGACCTAAAGGGGGGTAATACTCACTGTCCCAACACTAACTGTCACAAACTGACACCAATGCAGTAATCAGAAAAAAAAAAAAAAAAAAAACTGCTGGTGTCAGTTTGTGACAGGGGGGGGGGGGGGGTGATTGGGGGGCGATCGGGGGGCGATCGGGGGGGGATCGGGGTGTTTTGTGTGCCTGGCATGTTCTACTGTGTGTGTGTGTGTTGGTGCACTCACATTGATGTCTTCTCTCCTCGGGCCGGAACGGAAATTACCGACCCGAGGGGAGATGACATCATTTCCTTTGCTGCTGTTTAGCATACAGCAGCAAAGGAATGATTCGATTGGCCGGCGGCGATCGCGAGGGGGGGGCCACGAACGGATGGTCTCCCCCTCACCACCGATCGCTGGGGCACAAAGGACGACCGCCTCGGGCACCGGGGGGGGGGGTCCGATCGGACCCCCCACCCGCGGAAGGCAAATCACGTACACTGTACGTGATTTTGCCTGTCCGTGCCACTTTGCCGACGTACATCGGCGTGAGGCGGTCGTCAAGTGGTTAAGTACTGTATCTTTCTCAAGCGTCACCCCCTGCTTCTCTGCTGGGTCCCTAGCTTGGCACTCCAGATACTTCTCAAGCTTCACCCCACTGGCCTGCTCAGTCCCTGGCTTGGGACACAAAGCTGCTCTGCAAGCGTCACCTCTGCTGGCTGGGTCCCTTGCTTGACACCTGCTGAAGTTTCCCAATTCTTCACCGTCCCCGGTTGGTGAGAATACTGCTTCGGTACTTGCTTCAGCTACTCACTGTGGTCCCTGGTAATAAGGTGGCTGGTCCCTTAGTGGCGACAGCTTCCCCCTCTACCTCCGACCATGACAGGTTCTCTGGCTGGCAGAACCGTCACTTCTGGTTGGACTGCAAACCGCAATCCCAATCCCCCTGCGCTGCTCTCCTGCTTCTGGATAGGGCCTCAGACAGCCTAGGAGCCAGATATGCTCGGGATAGGCCCAAACTTCGGCCTAACAGCCCGAGCAGTACAACCCACGTCCACCCAGACAGCCGTCCAGGTGGCACAGAACAGTGAACACCTAACTCCACCCAAATATATAGGTTCTCCCAGCAGGCCAAGGGATTTAAGAAAACCCCTGCCCATTGGCTGAGGGACCCCATATACCCCTAATCTGTCCCTGCTTTTCTCTTGTCTTATCTAATGTCACCAGGTACCTGGCCACCTCGTGGTAGAGAGAAGTGAAGCAATTCCAGACTTATGGTCAACTCAATTGATCTCCAACAATGAGCCAAGGTAACTACACCTGGCAGGTAAATTTAGGAGCAACCCTGCCTATGTTGCACATATGTTGGCACCCTCTTCATTTTGGATATCAGTAAACAATGCATCAATATTGGTTCAGGCACAAAATGGTCACCGCCAACACTTAGATACCTGTCCAGTTAGAAACACTGTCCGCAGTGTTAAAACAGTGCTGGAAAGCACCATGAGGGATAAAAAGAAATTGTGTAGCTCTGACTAAAGTTGAACAATGTTCTTGCTATAGATTTAGGCCAGTTACATACCTCCTGAAGCCTGACTGGAATACTCCCTGGATGTTGCTAAGTGAGGCCTAGCATTAGTGCTCACCTCCACCATCACAAGAGTGAGCCTTGTCTCTGATTCAAACCCTCATGCTCTTTTTTCCCCAGATGCAGACGCTCAGCATTTGAGAGCTCACTGATGGAGGAGGTGAGAAGTAATACAAGGCCTCACTTAGTAACGTCCTAGCAACTTCCTGAGAGTATTCCAGTCATGCTTCAGGATTTGTGTAAATGGCCAACACCTATAGCAGGGGCATTATTCAACTTTAGTCAAAGCTGCACAGTTTATTTTTATCTACAGAAGTCCCTTACCTGCATAGATGAACTAATCCTTTAACCACTTGCCGACTGTGTCACGCAGATATACTGCGGCACAATGGCTCTCCTGAGCGAAATCCCGTAGGGTTACGTCCTACGCTTTTTCGGCTACCAGAGGGCGTGCGCTCGCACCTGCTGCACAGCAGGGCACCCGAAGCGCATGGCTGGCACGATAGCCGCGTGAACGAGCGGCAGCACGGGGATTTGTGTGTGTAAACACACAAATCCCTGTGCTGTCAGAGGAGATGAGTCACATCGTTTCTTCCTATGAAATAGGAAAAATGATATGGCTCCTCTCCTAGTCACTCACATCTCCACACAGTTATGCTGAGGGAACACACATTTAACCCCTTGATCGCCCCTAGTGTTAACCCTTTCCCTGCCAGTGACATTTACACAGTTCTCAGTGCATTTTTATAGCACTGATCGCTGTATAAATGCCAATGGTCCCAAAAAAGTATCAAAAGTCTCCGATCTGTCCGTTGCAATACCGCTAAAAATCGCAGATCACCGGCATTACTAGTAAAAAAAAAAAAATAATGAAAATGCCACCAAAAATGCCATAAATCTTTCCTATAGTGTGTACACACTATAACTTTTGCGCAAACCAATCAATATACACTTTTTTGCGATTTTTTTTTTTACCACAAATATGTAGAGGAATATATATTGGCCTAAACTGATGAAGAAATTTAGAAATTAGTTTTTTTTAAAAAACTTTGGGGATATTTATTATAGCAAAAAGTAAAAGAATATTGTTTTTTTTCTTCAAAATTGTCGTTTTTTGTTTATAGCGCAAAAAAATAAAAACCGTGGGAAAAAAGGACGCAAATTTTGTTCGGGTACAGCGTCGAACGACCGCACAAGTGTCAGTTAAAGCGACGCAATGCCAAATTGTAAAAAGTGCTCTGGTCAGGAAGGGAGTAAAATCTTCGGGGGCTGAAGCAGTTAACGTGCACGTCCCCTTGGCTAAGTGTTTCCATATTTGGAGGGAATGGCGCTGTTTTTGAGCCATTTCGTCAGCTACGGGCTCATTCAAACAGGGCCTGCCGCTGACTGTACTCCACAAGTGTCAGAGATCAGGGGATCTAAACACTTTTATGTAAGAGGATAAGGTGCATTTATCTATCCTACTTAAATCTCTTTCACAGCCAGCTGTGCCCCACACGTAACACACGACTGAGTATGACTAAATATTTCTAATGGTAACCAGACAGGTGCTGCTGTAACTCACCAGTGTAAAGGGGGAGCAGCCATCATCAAAATGGCTGAGGGAAGACCTGTTTGTGTTACCCATAGCAACCGGCTATATGCTTATACCATAAGGCTCAGTTCACACCTGTGTGATGTGCGTTAGGGCAGACAATTCAATTGAATGGGATACCTATAACAGTGCATGACTGAGTTTTAAAATTGTACCACACCAAAATGTATGGTAATTTGTTACATTACGTTTGGTTATTTGATTTCTCACGCACTTTAGCAAGGTGTGCTGGGGTGCCATTTACAATGAAAGACACACTTTGTGCACTGTGGGGATGTGCGTGACATTGAGTGGCTTCCTGCATCGCACAAGTGTAAATGGAGCCTAATTCACTATAACTCTTTAGGAATCTGACTGGAATTTCATCTGTTGCCACGGGCAACGCTTAAGCCTGGTACACACTAAGGCCCCTTTCACATGATAGACCCGCTCGGATCTGAGCGGGCCACCCATTGACTTGTATGGGCAGGCGGATGTCAGCGGAGATGTGTCCGCTGACACCGCTTGCCATCTGATTCGACAAGATCCACTGAAAACAGACGGATGGCGATACGTTTGCCATCCATCCAGCGGATCAGATGGGGTGCTGTCCGTTTTCATCCGATCTTCCCATAGAGAACAGCGGGGCACTGACAGGTTCCTCCCTGCACAGTAAGCAGAGATGGACCTGTCATCCACCTGCTCAGCGGGGATCAATGGATCAATCTCCAGATGAGCTGGCGCTGAGCTGATCCGTGCCGTGTGAAAGGGGCCTAACAGTTTTTTGTCGTGCAACACAGTGGGTTGTGTTCTGCCAAGGGGATGCAAACCCCCTCCGCCCCCACGCCAGACACTCTGATCAGCGCTCTTCACCATTGGCTGAGAGCGCTGATCGGGAGTCGGTCGGCTGCTGGTTTTCCAGCATGCACATCCGACAGAAGCCAGCCGAACGACATACACACGGGCCGAATGTTGGCCAGTTTTTTTTTGAACCATCAAATGCCACCCAACATTCGGGCCTGTGTTTACCCGGCTTAACAGTGGGCATAAGTCTTCCACAGGCCTGAAGGAAAAACTCCAGTTGCTATAGAAACCAGTCAGGCTTCCTTAGCTGCCAAAGGCAACACAGTCTGTGTGGGCAACACAGCAATAAACAAGGCCCATTTTTTACATCTTGCTCCCAATGGACTCTCCCACACTGCACTAGCCGAATGAAACCTGACTGGTTTCTATGGCAACTGAAGTCCTTTATTCAGGCCCTTGGAAAACTCAAGCCTAAAGTTAGCGTTGCCCGTGGCAACAGATGAAATTCCAGTCAGTTTCCTGCTGTAGGTTATAAAAACAGCTGAACTCTCCTCAAGAGGGTATCTGTGCAGTTAAATTTAATTGACAAACTACAATATATTACTTCCCAAACAAACTTTCATTGTTTTCAGTCAGTTTTGACTGAAGTTTTGTGATCAAGGCACTCCAAAAACCTTTCCATTGTACTAAGGCCGTGTTTACACTTTCACTTTTTCCAAATTTTTACTCACCCCCCATATGCTCCCCCTTAAGCCCGGGTTCACACCTATGCGCATTAGATGTGCGTTTCCGCACATCTAATTCGCATAGCAGGAGAATGTGACTGGCTCCCTATGGAGCTGGTTCACATATCTCCGGGGCGGCTGCGGTGCGCACTGCACAAAAACGCTGTGCGTCTTTGGCTGCGTTTCAGGGCCGAATTCAGGCATTGAATCGGCCCTGATTCGTCCCTGAAACGGAGAACAGGGACGCACAGCGCTCCTGTGCGGTCCGTAGCAATTTATAGTGTGAACCCGGGCTCAAGGTTTAGTTCACCTTTACGAAAAAACTACCTACGCAGATAAGGGGCACCTGTAGATAAAAACAAGCTGTGCAGCTTGGACTAAAGTTGAACAATGCCCTTGCTAAAGGTGTGGGCCATTTACTCATTCTACCTTCCATAGCCTGGATGGAATACTCCCAGGACATTGCTAAGTGAGGCCTAGTCCTTCCCGCTCACCTCCACCATCACAGGAGTGAGCTCTTAAAGGCTGAGCTCAGAGCTACTGCATCAGGGGAGAGAAAGAGCATGTGAGGGGGTTTGAATCAGAGAAAGAGCTCACTCCTGTCATGGAGGTGGTGAGCAGTAATGACTAGGCCTCACTTAGCAACGTCCTAGCAATGTCCTGCGAGTATTTTAATCAGGCTTTGGGAGGTATGCAAATGGCCTACACCTATAGTAAGAGCATTACTCAACTTCAGTCAGAGCTGCACAGTTTGTCATTATATACAGGTGCCCCTTATCTGACATTTTAATAAAACAAAACTGCTTAGCACGACTGCAAAATGACCATCTCCAGGCATGATCCTCCCCCCCCAGCACCAACTATTAACAGTAATAGGATGAACGTCTCCTCTACGCAACATGGAGTACACACGCTGTTAGCTCTACTGATGAATCAGCGGATTATAATCTCCTGGTGAAGTGTGCCAGTCCGCTGGATGCTGGAAATGTAGGGAGGATAAGAGATGTGGGAGCATTGTGCGGACAAAGTATGACCATCCCGTGTCTAATATTAGCCCACGCTAATCAAAGCAACCGTAAATCACTCTAAAAATAAGGCCCGGCTGTCATTTTCCATACACTCAACAATGACATGCTGGACTAGCCGGGCCAAATACAAAGGGCGTTCCAATCTTCAGGCATGACTCGAGTGCCAAAGAGATTTTTTCGAGCTGCTCAAGGTTGTATACGATGAGTGGACTCACCCTTTAAAATAGATGTAAGCCCTAACTATGTGACGTTAAGTTTGCTAAAGCCCAGTTATGGTCAGAACTATGATTGTTTTCCTGCAAGTTTTGATTAAATTTCTTGACATGTGTTTTTATTTCTATTTCTATTTAGGAAATACAGTTTTTACCTTTTTTTCATTTTTTTTTGCATTTCAGTGCTGCTGACCTTCTCCAGTCTCTTGCAGGCCCCATCCTCTGTATATACACTCGATGGGTGCATTGTTCAGGGCAGGTTCCCTAAGGCTCGGTTCACACTGGGGCGACTTGGGATCCGACTTGTCGCCCCTCAAGTCGCCCCAGAAAGATATTCACATGACAGTGAATGGGAGCGTCTTAATAGGCACTACTGAAGTCGCTCCGACTTCAGAGCGTACTCCCTGTACTACTTGGATCCGACTTGGTAGGCGACCTGTACCATAGAAATCAATGGAAGTCGCCTCCGTCGGATCTCTCTCTAAAGTCAAGCGACTTTGCAGGGAAAAAATTTAGTTTGCCCAGGCAAACCCCTCCCTCCCAGAGAGCGGATTATCCTGTGATTGGCCACAGCCAAAGTCGCCTGTCCTGGAGGCGACTTGAAGTCGCGTTGTACTTTGCTAAAGTCGCGCTGAAGTCGCGCTGAAGTCGCGTTGAAGCCGCGTTGAAGTCGCCGTACAAAGTCGCGCTGAAATCATGTTGCCCCTGTGTGAACCGAGCCTAATGGTGATAACAGTGAACCATGCCTGGACTGAAACAGCCTCCACTGGGGCTCCATATGACAAAGTGACAGTGATGAGACAAGGTCATCCAGTGCCCAGGGTGAAGGTGCCAAACGACACTCCCCCCTGATGTGGGTGCCCCCGATCATCTTCTGCAACTTTGCTACTAGTACCTCAGTTCCACTACTGCCTGTCTGACAGTTGCACAGTGCAAAAAAAAAGTTGTGAACCCCCTAGAGTGCCAACACCTGGTGTCGTCTGCACCCCCATAAGTATGCCACTGACAATGAACTTCACCACTGGAGACATCGCTGCTCATATGCTTGGGCTCCTCCTGCCCCCAGGGCAGGCCAGAGGATAAAAGGGGTAAAGGTTGGCTCTATGGGCTTCTGCACTGCGGCATCCCCCCACCCCCAACACAAAAAGACACTGCACCAGGGGCAGCCATCCCTCCTGCCCATGTGACGCACCAACACATAAAGACACTGCACCAGGGGTGGATACCCCTCCTCCTGATCACCCCCCAAAACACATAAAGTCACTACTCTAGGGGCAGCTGCCTCTTCTGCACCCCCCCCCCCCCAAACACATAAAGACTCTGCACTGGGGGCAGCTGCCCCTCCTGCCCCCCACCGAAACCCAGCCCTGCATGCTGATGATGCAGGAGCATAAATTGGAGATGGAACAGGCTAAGGCATTGTCACCCTATAACAGGCTAATGACTAGGTTTGTAACCTCATCCCTTTAAACCCAAACACATATGATTTACACAGGTTCTGTGGCTGATTAAGGTGATAATTAAACTCACTCTGTGCCTTATCTGCATTAAATTAGCCTCAGAACCTGTGTAATTCATATGTGTTCGGGTTTAAAGGGATGAGGTGACAACCCTACCAAGGACCTTCATGGCAGGATCACCAGATCAATTTTTGATGGAAACAGCAAATTTGTAAAATGACCTTCGAAATCACATTAACATGAAAGATTGT
>JBBDGP010005952.1:0-41168 GCA_037952835.1 Lithobates septentrionalis | reverse complement strand
GTAACCCCCCTCCCAGAATCGGCCAGTAACCCCCATCCCAGAGTCCCAGATCGGTCAGTAACCCCCTCCCAGAATCGGTCAGTAACCCCCCTCCCAGAATCGGTCAGTAACCCTCCTCCCAGAATCGGTCAGTAACCCCCAGTCCTAGAATCGGTCAGTAACCCCAGTCCCAGAATCGGTCAGTAACCCCCCAGTCCCAGAATCGGTCAGTAACCCCCAGTCCCAGAATCGGTCAGTAACCCCCTCCCAGAATCGGTCAGTAACCCCCAGTCCCAGAATCGGTCAGTAACCCCCCAGTCCCAGAATCGGTCAGTAACCCCCAGTCCCAGAATCGGTCAGTAACCCCCCTCCCAGAATCGGTCAGTAACCCCCCCTCCCAGAATCGGTCAGTAACTCCCCTCCCAGAATCGGTCAGTAACCCCCAGTCCCAGAATCGGTCAGTAACCCCCAGTCCCAGAATCGGTCAGTAACCCCCAGTCCCAGAATCGGTCAGTAACCCCAGTCCAGTCCAGAATCGGTCAGTAACCCCCAGTCCCAGAATCGGTCAGTAACCCCCCAGTCCCAGAATCGGTCAGTAACCCCCCTCCAGAATCGGTCAGTAACCCCCCTCCCAGAATCGGTCAGTAACCCCCAGTCCCAGAATCGGTCAGTAACCCCCAGTCCCAGAATCGGTCAGTAACCCCCAGTCCCAGAATCGGTCAGTAACCCTCCTCCCAGAATCGGTCAGTAACCCCCCTCCCAGAATCGGTCAGTAACCCCCCTCCCAGAATCGGTCAGTAACCCCCAGTCCCAGAATCGGTCAGTAACCCCCCCTCCCAGAATCGGTCAGTAACCCCCCAGTCCCAGAATCGGTCAGTAACCCCCCAGTCCCAGAATCGGTCAGTAACCCCCCCCCCTCCCAGAATCGGTCAGTAACCCCCCAGTCCCAGAATCGGTCAGTAACCCCCCAGTCCCAGAATCGGTCAGTAACCCCCCAGTCCCAGAATCGGTCAGTAACCACCCAGTCCCAGAATCGGTCAGTAACCCCCAGTCCCAGAATCGGTCAGTAACCCCCCAGTCCCAGAATCGGTCAGTAACCCCCCTCCCAGAATCGGTCAGTAACCCCCCTCCCCAGAATCGGTCAGTAACCCCCCTCCCAGAATCGGTCAGTAACCCCCTCCCAGAATCGGTCAGTAACCCCCAGTCCCAGAATCGGTCAGTAACCCCCAGTCCCAGAATCGGTCAGTAACCCCCCTCCCAGAATCGGTCAGTAACCCCCAGTCCCAGAATCGGTCAGTAACCCCCCTCCCAGAATCGGTCAGTAACCCCCCTCCCAGAATCGGTCAGTAACCCCCCCAGTCCCAGAATCGGTCAGTAAACCCCCAGTCCCAGAATCGGTCAGTAACCCCCCAGTCCCAGAATCGGTCAGTAACCCCCAGTCCCAGAATCAGTCAGTAACCCCCAGTCCCAGAATCGGTCAGTAACCCCCCTCCCAGAATCGGTCAGTAACCCCCCTCCCAGAATCGGTCAGTAAACCCCCAGTCCCAGAATCGGTCAGTAACCCCGCCCTCCCAGAATCGGTCAGTAACCCCCCCTCCCAGAATCGGTCAGTAACCCCCCCCTCCCAGAATCGGTCAGTAACCCCCAGTCCCAGAATCGGTCAGTAACCCCCAGTCCCAGAATCGGTCAGTAACCCCCCTCCCAGAATCGGTCAGTAACCCCCAGTACCAGAATCGGTCAGTAACCCCCCAGTCCCAGAATCGGTCAGTAACCCCCCCTCCCAGAATCGGTCAGTAACCCCCCTCCCAGAATCGGTCAGTAACCCCCCTCCCAGAATCGGTCAGTAACCCCCTCCCAGAATCGGCCAGTAACCCCCAGTCCCAGAATCGGTCAGTAACCCCCCTCCCAGAATCGGCCAGTAACCCCCAGTCCCAGAATCGGTCAGTAACCCCCCTCCCAGAATCGGTCAGTAACCCCCCTCCCAGAATCGGTCAGTAACCCTCCTCCCAGAATCGGTCAGTAACCCCCAGTCCTAGAATCGGTCAGTAACCCCCAGTCCCAGAATCGGTCAGTAACCCCCAGTCCCAGAATCGGTCAGTAACCCCCCAGTCCCAGAATCGGTCAGTAACCCCCAGTCCCAGAATCGGTCAGTAACCCCCCTCCCAGAATCGGTCAGTAACCCCCCCTCCCAGAATCGGTCAGTAACTCCCCTCCCAGAATCGGTCAGTAACCCCCAGTCCCAGAATCGGTCAGTAACCCCCAGTCCCAGAATCGGTCAGTAACCCCCAGTTCCAGAATCGGTCAGTAACCCCCAGTCCCAGAATCGGTCAGTAACCCCCAGTCCCAGAATCGGTCAGTAACCCCCCAGTCCCAGAATCGGTCAGTAACCCCCCTCCCAGAATCGGTCAGTAACCCCCCTCCCAGAATCGGTCAGTAACCCCCAGTCCCAGAATCGGTCAGTAACCCCCAGTCCCAGAATCGGTCAGTAACCCCCAGTCCCAGAATCGGTCAGTAACCCTCCTCCCAGAATCGGTCAGTAACCCCCCTCCCAGAATCGGTCAGTAACCCCCTCCCAGAATCGGTCAGTAACCCCCAGTCCCAGAATCGGTCAGTAACCCCCAGTCCCAGAATCGGTCAGTAACCCCCAGTCCCAGAATCGGTCAGTAACCCCCCCCTCCCAGAATCGGTCAGTAACCCCCAGTCCCAGAATCGGTCAGTAACCCCCTCCCAGAATCGGTCAGTAACCCCCCTCCCAGAATCGGTCAGTAACCCCCCTCCCAGAATCGGTCAGTAACCCCCCTCCCAGAATCGGTCAGTAACCCCCCCCTCCCAGAATCGGTCAGTAACCCCCCTCCCAGAATCGGTCAGTAACCCCCCTCCCAGAATCGGTCAGTAACCCCCCTCCCAGAATCGGTCAGTAACCCCCAGTCCCAGAATCGGTCAGTAACCCCCAGTCCCAGAATCGGTCAGTAACCCCCCCCTCCCAGAATCGGTCAGTAACTCCCAGTCCCAGAATCGGTCAGTAACCCCCCTCCCAGAATCGGTCAGTAACCCCCCTCCCAGAATCGGTCAGTAACCCCCCTCCCAGAATCGGTCAGTAACCCCCAGTCCCAGAATCGGTCAGTAACCCCCAGTCCCAGAATCGGTCAGTAACCCCCCTCCCAGAATCGGTCAGTAACCCCCAGTCCCAGAATCGGTCAGTAACCCCCCCCTCCCAGAATCGGTCAGTAAACCCCCAGTCCCAGAATCGGTCAGTAACCCCCTAGTCCCAGAATCGGTCAGTAACCCCCAGTCCCAGAATCGGTCAGTAACCCCCAGTCCCAGAATCGGTCAGTAACCCCCAGTCCCAGAATCGGTCAGTAACCCCCCTCCCAGAATCGGTCAGTAACCCCCCTCCCAGAATCGGTCAGTAACCCCCCAGTCCCAGAATCGGTCAGTAACCCCCCAGTCCCAGAATCGGTCAGTAACCCCCAGTCCCAGAATCAGTCAGTAACCCCCAGTCCCAGAATCGGTCAGTAACCCCCCTCCCAGAATCGGTCAGTAACCCCCCCCTCCCAGAATCGGTCAGTAAACCCCCAGTCCCAGAATCGGTCAGTAACCCCCCCCTCCCAGAATCGGTCAGTAACCCCCCCCTCCCAGAATCGGTCAGTAACCCCCCCTCCCAGAATCGGTCAGTAACCCCCAGTCCCAGAATCGGTCAGTAACCCCCAGTCCCAGAATCGGTCAGTAACCCCCCAGTCCCAGAATCGGTCAGTAACCCCCCCTCCCAGAATCGGTCAGTAACCCCCCTCCCAGAATCGGTCAGTAACCCCCCCTCCCAGAATCGGTCAGTAACCCCCCCTCCCAGAATCGGTCAGTAACCCCCTCCCAGAATCGGCCAGTAACCCCCAGTCCCAGAATCGGTCAGTAACCCCCCTCCCAGAATCGGTCAGTAACCCCCAGTCCCAGAATCGGTCAGTAACCCCCAGTCCCAGAATCGGTCAGTAACCCCCAGTCCCAGAATCGGTCAGTAACCCCCCAGTCCCAGAATCGGTCAGTAACCCCCCAGTCCCAGAATCGGTCAGTAACCCCCCAGTCCCAGAATCGGTCAGTAACCCCCCTCCCAGAATCGGTCAGTAACCCCCCCTCCCAGAATCGGTCAGTAACCCCCCCCTCCCAGAATCGGTCAGTAAACCCCCAGTCCCAGAATCGGTCAGTAACCCCCCCCTCCCAGAATCGGTCAGTAACCCCCCCCCTCCCAGAATCGGTCAGTAACCCCCCCCTCCCAGAATCGGTCAGTAACCCCCAGTCCCAGAATCGGTCAGTAACCCCCAGTCCCAGAATCGGTCAGTAACCCCCAGTCCCAGAATCGGTCAGTAACCCCCAGTCCCAGAATCGGTCAGTAACCCCCCTCCCAGAATCGGTCAGTAACCCCCCTCCCAGAATCGGTTAGTAACCCCCAGTCCCAGAATCGGTCAGTAACCCCCAGTCCCAGAATCGGTCAGTAACCCCCAGTCCCAGAATCGGTCAGTAACCCCCCTCCCAGAATCGGTCAGTAACCCCCAGTCCCAGAATCGGTCAGTAACCCCCAGTCCCAGAATCGGTCAGTAACCCCCAGTCCCAGAATCGGTCAGTAACCCTCCTCCCAGAATCGGTCAGTAACCCCCCTCCCAGAATCGGTCAGTAACCCCCCTCCCAGAATCGGTCAGTAACCCCCCTCCCAGAATCGGTCAGTAACCCCCAGTCCCAGAATCGGTCAGTAACCCCCAGTCCCAGAATCGGTCAGTAACCCCCAGTCCCAGAATCGGTCAGTAACCCCCCCCTCCCAGAATCGGTCAGTAACCCCCAGTCCCAGAATCGGTCAGTAACCCCCAGTCCCAGAATCGGTCAGTAACCCCCCTCCCAGAATCGGTCAGTAACCCCCCCTCCCAGAATCGGTCAGTAACCCCCCCTCCCAGAATCGGTCAGTAACCCCCCCTCCCAGAATCGGTCAGTAACCCCCCTCCCAGAATCGGTCAGTAACCCCCAGTCCCAGAATCGGTCAGTAACCCCCCCTCCCAGAACCGGTCAGTAACCCCCCAGTCCCAGAATCGGTCAGTAACCCCCCAGTCCCAGAATCGGTCAGTAACCCCCAGTCCCAGAATCGGTCAGTAATCCCCTCCCAGAATCGGTCAGTAACCCCCCCTCCCAGAATCGGTCAGTAACCCCCCTCCCAGAATCGGTCAGTAACCCCCCAGTCCCAGAATCGGTCAGTAACCCCCCTCCCAGAATCGGTCAGTAACCCCCAGTCCCAGAATCGGTCAGTAACCCCCCTCCCAGAATCGGTCAGTAACCCCCCAGTCCCAGAATCGGTCAGTAACCCCCCAGTCCCAGAATCGGTCAGTAACCCCCAGTCCCAGAATCGGTCAGTAACCCCCCTCCCAGAATCGGTCAGTAACCCCCCTCCCAGAATCGGTCAGTAACCCCCCCAGTCCCAGAATCGGTCAGTAACCCCCCAGTCCCAGAATCGGTCAGTAACCCCCAGTCCCAGAATCGGTCAGTAACCCCCCAGTCCCAGAATCGGTCAGTAACCCCCAGTCCCAGAATCAGTCAGTAACCCCCAGTCCCAGAATCGGTCAGTAACCCCCCTCTCCCAGAATCAGTCAGTAACCCCCAGTCCCAGAATCGGTCAGTAACCCCCCAGTCCCAGAATCAGTCAGTAACCCCCCAGTCCTAGAATCGGTCAGTAACCCCCCAGTCCCAGAATCGGTCAGTAACCCCCCCTCCCAGAATCGGTCAGTAACCCCCCTCCCAGAATCGGTCAGTAACCCCCCCCTCCCAGAATCGGTCAGTAACCCCCCCCTCCCAGAATCAGTCAGTAACCCCCAGTCCCAGAATCGGTCAGTAACCCCCCAGTCCCAGAATCGGTCAGTAACCCCCAGTCCCAGAATCGGTCAGTAACCCCCCTCCCAGAATCGGTCAGTAACCCCCCAGTCCCAGAATCGGTCAGTAACCCCCCCTCCCAGAATCGGTCAGTAACCCCCCTCCCAGAATCGGTCAGTAACCCCCCTCCCAGAATCGGTCAGTAACCCCCTCCCAGAATCGGCCAGTAACCCCCAGTCCCAGAATCGGTCAGTAACCCCCCTCCCAGAATCGGTCAGTAACCCCCCCTCCCAGAATCGGTCAGTAACCCCCAGTCCCAGAATCGGTCAGTAACCCCCAGTCCCAGAATCGGTCAGTAACCCCCAGTCCCAGAATCGGTCAGTAACCCCCAGTCCCAGAATCGGTCAGTAACCCCCCAGTCCCAGAATCGGTCAGTAACCCCCCAGTCCCAGAATCGGTCAGTAACCCCCCTCCCAGAATCGGTCAGTAACCCCCCTCCCAGAATCGGTCAGTAACCCCCCTCCCAGAATCGGTCAGTAACCCCCCCTCCCAGAATCGGTCAGTAACCCCCCTCCCAGAATCGGTCAGTAACCCCCAGTCCCAGAATCGGTCAGTAACCCCCAGTCCCAGAATCGGTCAGTAACCCCCAGTCCCAGAATCGGTCAGTAACCCCCAGTCCCAGAATCGGTCAGTAACCCCCAGTCCCAGAATCGGTCAGTAACCCCCCCCTCCCAGAATCGGTCAGTAAACCCCCAGTCCCAGAATCGGTCAGTAACCCCCAGTCCCAGAATCGGTCAGTAACCCCCCTCCCAGAATCGGTCAGTAACCCCCCTCCCAGAATCGGTCAGTAACCCCCCTCCCAGAATCGGTCAGTAACCCCCCTCCCAGAATCGGTCAGTAACCCCCTCCCAGAATCGGCCAGTAACCCCCAGTCCCAGAATCGGTCAGTAACCCCCCTCCCAGAATCGGTCAGTAACCCCCCCTCCCAGAATCGGTCAGTAACCCCCAGTCCCAGAATCGGTCAGTAACCCCCAGTCCCAGAATCGGTCAGTAACCCCCAGTCCCAGAATCGGTCAGTAACCCCCCAGTCCCAGAATCGGTCAGTAACCCCCCAGTCCCAGAATCGGTCAGTAACCCCCCTCCCAGAATCGGTCAGTAACCCCCCCTCCCAGAATCGGTCAGTAACCCCCAGTCCCAGAATCGGTCAGTAACCCCCAGTCCCAGAATCGGTCAGTAACCCCCAGTCCCAGAATCGGTCAGTAACCCCCAGTCCCAGAATCGGTCACTAACCCCCCTCCCAGAATCGGTCAGTAACCCCCCTCCCAGAATCGGTCAGTAACCCCCAGTCCCAGAATCGGTCAGTAACCCCCAGTCCCAGAATCGGTCAGTAACCCCCAGTCCCAGAATCGGTCAGTAACCCCCAGTCCCAGAATCGGTCAGTAACCCCCCTCCCAGAATCGGTCAGTAACCCCCCTCCCAGAATCGGTCAGTTAACCCCAGTCCCAGAATCGGTCAGTAACCCCCAGTCCCAGAATCGGTCAGTAACCCCCAGTCCCAGAATCGGTCAGTAACCCTCCTCCCAGAATCGGTCAGTAACCCCCCTCCCAGAATCGGTCAGTAACCCCCCTCCCAGAATCGGTCAGTAACCCCCAGTCCCAGAATCGGTCAGTAACCCCCAGTCCCAGAATCGGTCAGTAACCCCCAGTCCCAGAATCGGTCAGTAACCCCCCCCTCCCAGAATCGGTCAGTAACCCCCAGTCCCAGAATCGGTCAGTAACCCCCAGTCCCAGAATCGGTCAGTAACCCCCCTCCCAGAATCGGTCAGTAACCCCCAGTCCCAGAATCGGTCAGTAACCCCCCCTCCCAGAATCGGTCAGTAACCCCCCCTCCCAGAATCGGTCAGTAACCCCCCCTCCCAGAATTGGTCAGTAACCCCCCTCCCAGAATCGGTCAGTAACCCCCAGTCCCAGAATCGGTCAGTAACCCCCCTCCCAGAATCAGTCAGTAACCCCCCAGTCCCAGAATCGGTCAGTAACCCCCCTCCCAGAACCGGTCAGTAACCCCCCAGTCCCAGAATCGGTCAGTAACCCCCCAGTCCCAGAATCAGTCAGTAACCCCCCAGTCCCAGAATCGGTCAGTAATCCCCCTCCCAGAATCGGACAGTAATCCCCCTCCCAGAATCGGTCAGTAACCCCCCTCCCAGAATCGGTCAGTAACCCCCCTCCCAGAATCGGTCAGTAACCCCCCAGTCCCAGAATCGGTCAGTAACCCCCCTCCCAGAATCGGTCAGTAACCCCCAGTCCCAGAATCGGTCAGTAACCCCCCTCCCAGAATCGGTCAGTAACCCCCCAGTCCCAGAATCGGTCATTAACCCCCCTCCCAGAATCGGTCAGTAACCCCCAGTCCCAGAATCGGTCAGTAACCCCCCCCTCCCAGAACCGGTCAGTAACCCCCCCTCCCAGAATCGGTCAGTAACCCCCAGTCCCAGAGTCAGTAACCCCCCAGTCCCAGAATCGGTCAGTAATCCCCCTCCCAGAATCGGTCAGTAACCCCCCTCCCAGAATCGGTCAGTAACCCCCCTCCCAGAATCGGTCAGTAACCCCCAGTCCCAGAATCGGTCAGTAACCCCCCCCTCCCAGAACCGGTCAGTAACCCCCCCTCCCAGAATCGGTCAGTAACCCCCAGTCCCGGAATCAGTCAGTAACCCCCCAGTCCCAGAATCGGTCAGTAATCCCCCTCCCAGAATCGGTCAGTAACCCCCCAGTCCCAGAATCGGTCAGTAACCCCCCTCCCAGAATCGGTCAGTAACCCCCCCTCCCAGAATCGGTCAGTAACCCCCAGTCCCAGAATCGGTCAGTAACCCCCAGTCCCAGAATCGGTCAGTAACCCCCCCCTCCCAGAATCGGTCAGTAACCCCCAGTCCCAGAATCGGTCAGTAACCCCCAGTCCCAGAATCGGTCAGTAACCCCCAGTCCCAGAATCGGTCAGTAACCCCCCCCTCCCAGAATCGGTCAGTAACCCCCAGTCCCAGAATCGGTCAGTAACCCCCAGTCCCAGAATCGGTCAGTAACCCCCCAGTCCCAGAATCGGTCAGTAACCCCCAGTCCCAGAATCGGTCAGTAACCCCCCTCCCAGAATCGGTCAGTAACCCCCCTCCCAGAATCGGTCAGTAACCCCCCTCCGAGAATCGGTCAGTAACCCCCAGTCCCAGAATCGGTCAGTAACCCCCCCTCCCAGAACCGGTCAGTAACCCCCCCCTCCCAGAATCGGTCAGTAACCCCCCTCCGAGAATCGGTCAGTAACCCCCAGTCCCAGAATCGATCAGTAACCCCCCTCCCAGAATCGGTCAGTAACCCCCAGTCCCAGAATCGGTCAGTAACCCCCAGTCCCAGAATCGATCAGTAACCCCCCTCCCAGAATCGGTCAGTAACCCCCAGTCCCAGAATCGATCAGTAACCCCCCTCCCAGAATCGGTCAGTAACCCCCAGTCCCAGAATCGGTCAGTAACCCCCAGTCCCAGAATCGGTCAGTAACCCCCAGTCCCAGAATCGGTCAGTAACCCCCAGTCCCAGAATCGGTCAGTAACCCCCAGTCCCAGAATCGGTCAGTAACCCCCCTCCCAGAATCGGTCAGTAACCCCCCTCCCAGAATCGGTCAGTAACCCCCAGTCCCAGAATCGGTCAGTAACCCCCAGTCCCAGAATCGGTCAGTAACCCCCAGTCCCAGAATCGGTCAGTAACCCTCCTCCCAGAATCGGTCAGTAACCCCCCTCCCAGAATCGGTCAGTAACCCCCCTCCCAGAATCGGTCAGTAACCCCCAGTCCCAGAATCGGTCAGTAACCCCCAGTCCCAGAATCGGTCAGTAACCCCCCCCTCCCAGAATCGGTCAGTAACCCCCAGTCCCAGAATCGGTCAGTAACCCCCAGTCCCAGAATCGGTCAGTAACCCCCCCTCCCAGAATCGGTCAGTAACCCCCAGTCCCAGAATCGGTCAGTAACCCCCCTCCCAGAATCGGTCAGTAACCCCCAGTCCCAGAATCGGTCAGTAACCCCCCAGTCCCAGAATCGGTCAGTAACCCCCCCCTCCCAGAATCGGTCAGTAAACCCCCAGTCCCAGAATCGGTCAGTAACCCCCCTCCCAGAATCGGTCAGTAACCCCCAGTCCCAGAATCGGTCAGTAACCCCCCAGTCCCAGAATCGGTCAGTAACCCCCCCCTCCCAGAATCGGTCAGTAACCCCCCTCCCAGAATCGGTCAGTAACCCCCAGTCCCAGAATCGGTCAGTAACCCCCAGTCCCAGAATCGGTCAGTAACCCCCAGTCCCAGAATCGGTCAGTAACCCCCAGTCCCAGAATCGGTCAGTAACCCCCAGTCCCAGAATCGGTCAGTAACCCCCAGTCCCAGAATCGGTCAGTAACCCCCAGTCCCAGAATCGGTCAGTAACCCCCCTCCCAGAATCGGTCAGTAACCCCCCAGTCCCAGAATCGGTCAGTAACCCCCCAGTCCCAGAATCGGTCAGTAACCCCCCAGTCCCAGAATCAGTCAGTAACCCCCCAGTCCTAGAATCGGTCAGTAACCCCCAGTCCCAGAATCGGTCAGTAATCCCCCTCCCAGAATCGGTCAGTAACCCCCCCTCCCAGAATCGGTCAGTAACCCCCCTCCCAGAATCGGTCAGTAACCCCCCTCCCAGAATCGGTCAGTAACCCCCCTCCCAGAATCGGTCAGTAACCCCCCTCCCAGAATCGGTCAGTAACCCCCAGTCCCAGAATCGGTCAGTAACCCCCCCCTCCCAGAACCGGTCAGTAACCCCCCCTCCCAGAATCGGTCAGTAACCCCCAGTCCCAGAATCAGTCAGTAACCCCCCAGTCCCAGAATCGGTCAGTAATCCCCCTCCCAGAATCGGTCAGTAACCCCCCCTCCCAGAATCGGTCAGTAACCCCCCTCCCAGAATCGGTCAGTAACCCCCCCTCCCAGAATCGGTCAGTAACCCCCAGTCCCAGAATCGGTCAGTAACCCCCAGTCCCAGAATCAGTCAGTAACCCCCCTCCCAGAATCGGTTAGTAACCCCCCTCCCAGAATCGGTCAGTAACCCCCCTCCCAGAATCGGTCAGTAACCCCCAGTCCCAGAATCGGTCAGTAACCCCCCCTCCCAGAACCGGTCAGTAACCCCCCCCTCCCAGAATCGGTCAGTAACCCCCAGTCCCAGAATCGGTCAGTAACCCCCCTCCCAGAATCGGTCAGTAACCCCCAGTCCCAGAATCGGTCAGTAACCCCCCAGTCCCAGAATCGGTCAGTAACCCCCCTCCCAGAATCGGTCAGTAACCCCCCCTCCCAGAATCGGTCAGTAACCCCCCTCCCAGAATCGGTCAGTAACCCCCAGTCCCAGAATCGGTCAGTAACCCCCAGTCCCAGAATCGGTCAGTAACCCCCAGTCCCAGAATCGGTCAGTAACCCCCAGTCCCAGAATCGGTCAGTAACCCCCAGTCCCAGAATCGGTCAGTAACCCCCAGTCCCAGAATCAGTCAGTAACCCCCCTCCCAGAATCGGTCAGTAACCCCCCTCCCAGAATCGGTCAGTAACCCCCAGTCCCAGAATCGGTCAGTAACCCCCAGTCCCAGAATCGGTCAGTAACCCCCAGTCCCAGAATCGGTCAGTAACCCCCAGTCCCAGAATCGGTCAGTAACCCCCCTCCCAGAATCGGTCAGTAACCCCCCTCCCAGAATCGGTCAGTAACCCCCAGTCCCAGAATCGGTCAGTAACCCCCAGTCCCAGAATCGGTCAGTAACCCCCAGTCCCAGAATCGGTCAGTAACCCTCCTCCCAGAATCGGTCAGTAACCCCCCTCCCAGAATCGGTCAGTAACCCCCCTCCCAGAATCGGTCAGTAACCCCCAGTCCCAGAATCGGTCAGTAACCCCCAGTCCCAGAATCGGTCAGTAACCCCCAGTCCCAGAATCGGTCAGTAACCCCCCTCCCAGAATCGGTCAGTAACCCCCCAGTCCCAGAATCGGTCAGTAACCCCCCAGTCCCAGAATCGGTCAGTAACCCCCCAGTCCCAGAATCGGTCAGTAACCCCCCTCCCAGAATCGGTCAGTAACCCCCCCTCCCAGAATTGGTCAGTAACCCCCCTCCCAGAATCGGTCAGTAACCCCCAGTCCCAGAATCGGTCAGTAACCCCCCCTCCCAGAACCGGTCAGTAACCCCCCAGTCCCAGAATCGGTCAGTAACCCCCCAGTCCCAGAATCAGTCAGTAACCCCCCAGTCCCAGAATCGGTCAGTAATCCCCCTCCCAGAATCGGACAGTAATCCCCCTCCCAGAATCGGTCAGTAACCCCCCTCCCAGAATCGGTCAGTAACCCCCCTCCCAGAATCGGTCAGTAACCCCCAGTCCCAGAATCGGTCAGTAACCCCCCTCCCAGAATCGGTCAGTAACCCCCAGTCCCAGAATCGGTCAGTAACCCCCCTCCCAGAATCGGTCAGTAACCCCCCAGTCCCAGAATCGGTCAGTAACCCCCCTCCCAGAATCGGTCAGTAACCCTCAGTCCCAGAATCGGTCAGTAACCCCCCTCCCAGAATCGGTCAGTAACCCCCCAGTCCCAGAATCGGTCAGTAACCCCCCTCCCAGAATCGGTCAGTAACCCCCAGTCCCAGAATCGGTCAGTAACCCCCCTCCCAGAATCGGTCAGTAACCCCCCAGTCCCAGAATCGGTCAGTAACCCCCCTCCCAGAATCGGTCAGTAACCCTCAGTCCCAGAATCGGTCAGTAACCCCCCCCTCCCAGAACCGGTCAGTAACCCCCCCTCCCAGAATCGGTCAGTAACCCCCAGTCCCAGAATCAGTCAGTAACCCCCCAGTCCCAGAATCGGTCAGTAATCCCCCTCCCAGAATCGGTCAGTAACCCCCAGTCCCAGAATCGGTCAGTAACCCCCCTCCCAGAATCGGTCAGTAACCCCCCTCCGAGAATCGGTCAGTAACCCCCAGTCCCAGAATCGGTCAGTAACCCCCCCCTCCCAGAATCGGTCAGTAACCCCCAGTCCCAGAATCGATCAGTAACCCCCCTCCCAGAATCGGTCAGTAACCCCCCAGTCCCAGAATCGGTCAGTAATCCCCCTCCCAGAATCGGACAGTAATCCCCCTCCCAGAATCGGTCAGTAACCCCCCTCCCAGAATCGGTCAGTAACCCCCCTCCCAGAATCAGTCAGTAACCCCCCAGTCCCAGAATCGGTCAGTAACCCCCCTCCCAGAATCGGTCAGTAACCCCCCAGTCCCAGAATCGGTCAGTAACCCCCAGTCCCAGAATCGGTCAGTAACCCCCCCTCCCAGAACCGGTCAGTAACCCCCCCTCCCAGAATCGGTCAGTAACCCCCAGTCCCAGAATCAGTCAGTAACCCCCCAGTCCCAGAATCGGTCAGTAATCCCCCTCCCAGAATCGGTCAGTAACCCCCAGTCCCAGAATCGGTCAGTAACCCCCAGTCCCAGAATCGATCAGTAACCCCCCTCCCAGAATCGGTCAGTAACCCCCAGTCCCAGAATCGGTCAGTAACCCCCAGTCCCAGAATCGGTCAGTAACCCCCAGTCCCAGAATCAGTCAGTAACCCCCAGTCCCAGAATCGGTCAGTAACCCCCAGTCCCAGAATCGGTCAGTAACCCCCCTCCCAGAATCGGTCAGTAACCCCCCTCCCAGAATCGGTCAGTAACCCCCAGTCCCAGAATCGGTCAGTAACCCCCAGTCCCAGAATCGGTCAGTAACCCCCAGTCCCAGAATCGGTCAGTAACCCTCCTCCCAGAATCGGTCAGTAACCCCCCTCCCAGAATCGGTCAGTAACCCCCAGTCCCAGAATCGGTCAGTAACCCCCAGTCCCAGAATCGGTCAGTAACCCCCAGTCCCAGAATCGGTCAGTAACCCCCCCCTCCCAGAATCGGTCAGTAACCCCCAGTCCCAGAATCGGTCAGTAACCCCCAGTCCCAGAATCGGTCAGTAACCCCCCCTCCCAGAATCGGTCAGTAACCCCCCTCCCAGAATCGGTCAGTAACCCCCCTCCCAGAATCGGTCAGTAACCCCCAGTCCCAGAATCGGTCAGTAACCCCCAGTCCCAGAATCGGTCAGTAACCCCCCCCCTCCCAGAATCGGTCAGTAACCCCCAGTCCCAGAATCGGTCAGTAACCCCCCAGTCCCAGAATCGGTCAGTAACCCCCCCCTCCCAGAATCGGTCAGTAAACCCCCAGTCCCAGAATCGGTCAGTAACCCCCAGTCCCAGAATCGGTCAGTAACCCCCCTCCCAGAATCGGTCAGTAACCCCCCTCCGAGAATCGGTCAGTAACCCCCAGTCCCAGAATCGGTCAGTAACCCCCCTCCCAGAATCGGTCAGTAACCCCCCTCCCAGAATCGGTCAGTAACCCCCAGTCCCAGAATCAGTCAGTAACCCCCCAGTCCCAGAATCGGTCAGTAACCCCCCCCCTCCCAGAATCGGTCAGTAACCCCCCTCCCAGAATCGGTCAGTTACCCCCCTCCCAGAATCGGTCAGTAACCCCCAGTCCCAGAATCGGTCAGTAACCCCCAGTCCCAGAATCGGTCAGTAACCCCCAGTCCCAGAATCGGTCAGTAACCCCCCTCCCAGAATCGGTCAGTAACCCCCCAGTCCCAGAATCGGTCAGTAACCCCCCAGTCCCAGAATCGGTCAGTAACCCCCCAGTCCCAGAATCAGTCAGTAACCCCCCAGTCCTAGAATCGGTCAGTAACCCCCAGTCCCAGAATCGGTCAGTAATCCCCCTCCCAGAATCGGTCAGTAACCCCCCCTCCCAGAATCGGTCAGTAACCCCCCTCCCAGAATCGGTCAGTAACCCCCCTCCCAGAATCGGTCAGTAACCCCCCTCCCAGAATCGGTCAGTAACCCCCAGTCCCAGAATCGGTCAGTAACCCCCCCCTCCCAGAACCGGTCAGTAACCCCCCCTCCCAGAATCGGTCAGTAACCCCCAGTCCCAGAATCAGTCAGTAACCCCCCAGTCCCAGAATCGGTCAGTAATCCCCCTCCCAGAATCGGTCAGTAACCCCCCCTCCCAGAATCGGTCAGTAACCCCCCTCCCAGAATCGGTCAGTAACCCCCAGTCCCAGAATCGGTCAGTAACCCCCAGTCCCAGAATCAGTCAGTAACCCCCCTCCCAGAATCGGTTAGTAACCCCCCTCCCAGAATCGGTCAGTAACCCCCCTCCCAGAATCGGTCAGTAACCCCCAGTCCCAGAATCGGTCAGTAACCCCCCCTCCCAGAACCGGTCAGTAACCCCCCCCTCCCAGAATCGGTCAGTAACCCCCAGTCCCAGAATCGGTCAGTAACCCCCCTCCCAGAATCGGTCAGTAACCCCCAGTCCCAGAATCGGTCAGTAACCCCCAGTCCCAGAATCGGTCAGTAACCCCCAGTCCCAGAATCGGTCAGTAACCCCCAGTCCCAGAATCGGTCAGTAACCCCCAGTCCCAGAATCGGTCAGTAACCCCCCAGTCCCAGAATCGGTCAGTAACCCCCCAGTCCCAGAATCGGTCAGTAACCCCCAGTCCCAGAATCGGTCAGTAACCCCCAGTCCCAGAATTGGTCAGTAACCCCCCTCCCAGAATCGGTCAGTAACCCCCAGTCCCAGAATCGGTCAGTAACCCCCCTCCCAGAATCGGTCAGTAACCCCCCTCCCAGAATCGGTCAGTAACCCCCAGTCCCAGAATCGGTCAGTAACCCCCCAGTCCCAGAATCGGTCAGTAACCCCCCCTCCCAGAATCGGTCAGTAACCCCCAGTCCCAGAATCGGTCAGTAACTCCCCTCCCAGAATCGGTCAGTAACCCCCCAGTCCCAGAATCGGTCAGTAACCCCCAGTCCCAGAATCGGTCAGTAACCCCCAGTCCCAGAATCGGTCAGTAACCCCCCAGTCCCAGAATCGGTCAGTAACCCCCCAGTCCCAGAATCGGTCAGTAACCCCCAGTCCCAGAATCGGTCAGTAACCCCCCAGTCCCAGAATCGGTCAGTAACCCCCCAGTCCCAGAATCGGTCAGTAACCCCCAGTCCCAGAATCGGTCAGTAACCCCCAGTCCCAGAATCGGTCAGTAACCCCCCAGTCCCAGAATCGGTCAGTAACCCCCCAGTCCCAGAATCGGTCAGTAACCCCCCTCCCAGAATCGGTCAGTAATCCCCCAGTCCCAGAATCGGTCAGTAATCCCCCAGTCCCAGAATCGGTCAGTAACCCCCAGTCCCAGAATCGGTCAGTAACCCCCCAGTCCCAGAATCGGTCAGTAACCCCCCAGTCCCAGAATCGGTCAGTAACCCCCCAGTCCCAGAATCGGTCAGTAATCCCCCAGTCCCAGAATCGGTCAGCCTCCGGGTGTCGGCAGGAAGAGGAGGAGATAATGCCAGGGAAAGCTGATCTCACTTTATTGGAATCACTTACTTTGCCATCTTTGGATGTCCCGGCAACCTGGCCTGTTGCTATGGTAATTTTATCAGGATGGACCGCAAGGCTAAAAGAGAAAAAAGAAAAAAAAAACTTCTGCAGACTTCAGCAAGGTTATTAATAATGAATGTAGAGAAGATGGCGGGTGAGTCAATGCCGGGCACGGTGCCCGCTCTTCTCCGCTCCATAGAGGAATATTAACCCTTTCCCACCATGGGAACAACCAATGTCTGCAGAGAACTACTACCCCCAGCATGCTCTACCAGCTGGAAGGTGCCATTGTTGTGGTAAATCTTTATTACGTGTAGAGCTAAAGATTATTGTTTTACTTTTATACAATTATAAAATATTAACAAGAAAGTCAAAAGAATTAAAAACCTCCCCCACCTATACCGTACAATATGTGCTTCTCATCATCAATGATAACCAGATGGTATCAAATTGTATAATGTAAGGCAATATTTCATATCATATGAGGTCACACCCAATCACCCAGTCTTACACTACATATAGTCAAAAAGGTAAATGTGAAGAAAATTGTATAATGTATGACACCCTAAGGTCTGACACCCCCCTGCGACTCAGGAGGGAGAAGGAGCTTTGCACAATGGAGAGTTGTGACTCACAGGGGGCATCCAGGACCACAGCAGAGAGGACACTGCTTACTCACAGAGCACAGTGGTCCGGCTTTGCTGTGACTCTGAGCTGCTTTACCATCTAATGGAACAATAAGGTTCTGCTCATTTACTATTAAAATGCAATAGGCAGCTATGGGCAGTATGGGCCGGCTATGGGCAGTATGGGCAGTATGGGCAGCTATAGGTGGCTATGGGCAGTATGGGCCGGCTATGGGCAGTATGGGCTGGCTATGGGCAGTATGGGCCGGCTATGGGCAGTATGGGCCGGCTATGGGCAGTATGGGCCGGCTATGGGCAGCTATAGGTGGCTATGGGCAGTATGGGCCGGCTATGGGCAGCTATAGGTGGCTATGGGCAGTATGGGCCGTATGGGCCGGCTATGGGCAGTATGGGCCGGCTATGGGCAGTATGGGCCGGCTATGTGCAGCTATAGGTGGCTATGGGCAGTATGGGCCGGCTATGGGCAGTATGGGCCGGCTATGGGCAGTATGGGCCGGCTATGGGCAGTATGGGCCGGCTATGGGCAGTATGGGCCGGCTATGGGCCAGCTATAGGTGGCTATGGGCAGTATGGGCCAGCTATGGGCAGTATGGGCCGGCTATGGGCAGTATGGGCCGGCTCTGGGCAGTATGGGCCGGCTATGGGCAGTATGGGCCGGCTATGGGTGGCTATGGACAGTATGGGTGGCTATAGGTGGCTATGGGCAGTATGGGCGGCTATAGGTGGCTATGGGCAGTATGGGCGGCTATAGGTGGCTATGGGCCGGCTATGGGCAGTATGGGCCGGCTATGGGCAGTATGGGTGGCTATGGACCAGCTATGGGAAGTATGGGCGGCTTTAGGTGGCTATGGACCGGCTATATGGCAGTATGGGCCGGCTATGGGCAGTATGGGCGGCTTTAGGTGGCTATGGGCCGGCTATATGGCAGTATGGGTCGGCTATATGGCAGTATGGGCCGGCTATGGGCAGTATGGGCGGCTATAGGTGGCTATGGGCTGGCTATGGGCAGTATGGGCCGGCTATGGGTGGCTATGGACAGTATGGGTGGCTATAGGTGGCTATGGGCAGTATGGGCGGCTATAGGTGGCTATGGGCAGTATGGGCCGGCTATGGGCAGTATGGGCGGCTATAGGTGGCTATGGGCCGGCTATGGGCAGTATGGGCCGGCTATGGGCGGCTTTAGGTGGCTATGGGCCGGCTATATGGCAGTATGGGCCGGCTATGGGCGGCTATAGGTGGCTATGGGCTGGCTATGGGCAGTATGGGCGGCTATAGGTGGCTATGGGCTGGCTATGGGCAGTATGGGCCGGCTATAGGTGGCTATGGGCCGGCTATAGGTGGCTATGGGCCGGCTATGGGCAGTATGGGCGGCTATAGGTGGCTATGGGCAGTATGGGCCGGCTATAGGTGGCTATGGGCAGTATGGGCCGGCTATAGGTGGCTATGGGCAGGCTATAGGTGGCTATGGGCAGGCTATAGGTGGCTATGGGCAGTATGGGCCGGCTATAGGTGACTATGGGCAGTATGGGCCGGCTATAGGTGGCTATGGGCAGTATGGGCCGGCTATAGGTGGCTATGGGCAGTATGGGCGGCTATAGGTGGCTATGGGCTGCCTATGGGCAGTATGGGCCGGCTATAGGTGGCTATGGGCAGTGGATCTTTGACAGTTTTGGGCTTTAGGGGTTTATACATTTTTAGGGCTCCTCTGACCATCTTTTTTTATACTTGCCGTTTTTTCACACGTCTTCTGGCTGCTCTCTTCTCCGGCTCTGGACGCTCCTTGATAAGTGTTGATATAATGAAGTCAGTGCCACTCTCTGAATCATTGTACTATGAGTGCAAATCGCCATGGAAACACACTCCCAGGGGGAGGGGCCATGACACCCTGCATTCACAGGAAGTGTTCTGAATGACTCTGGGTGTCATTCAACCATAAAGCGGAGCTGGTCTGGATCGCAGAGCGGCCAGCCCACAAAGGTCGGCACCGGAGAAGAGGGGAGTATCGCAGCGAGAGCGGCTTTACCAGTTTTTAGATTTGCTGAGTGACTAATTATAAAAACAAACTAGAACGGGGCTTTAAACTGACGGCAAAGATTTATTTTACTATATATAAATCTTCCCTGCACTTGATCTACATTTTCCTGATGTGAATCCCCGGTGATACCGAGCTCGGAGAGGAGTAATGGCGGACTCACCACTTGACGTCATCGTTGTGACCCGTGTAATGGCGTTGCAGCTGTTCTTCTACATTATACAACACAACAACAGAAGCTATAAAGTAAACCGTTTCTCCGGTGGGTAAAAGGTACAGATTGGTCCGGCAGTCTCGCCCGCGATAGCCGTAGCTGGAATATTGGTTAAGGAAGCGCCAAGTCTCACAGAACGTTTTCTAAAGAATATCTGAGGTTGGGGAGGTGGCACCTGCAGGGCCCAATGTGCCCATTCATGCTAATGGAGAGAGGAGGAGATGAGCAGCATGGTGGGCACTGCCAAGACTACTTACCCTACAGGGAGAACAGCTTAGAAACTTACCTCTCATTTCTGCCCCAGACAGCGGATGACCAACTGGTATGTACTGGACTCCAATAACATTCCTAGGAAAGAATAAACTGGAACACGGTGCCGGTGGAAAGGTATCAGTCGGAATATTAAAGGAATATATTGAGAACTTCATGTAGTGACACCAGAAGCTCAAACTTGTCTCAGAACAGAAGGAGACCCTGAAGAGCTACAAAGTCCTGCAAGGGGAGCAAAATAAAAATCGCTTGTTTTCCACTAAAATAAAATCATCTGTCCGATTCTGATTGTGAATAACAAACTGGTAAACTGAAGGACCAAAACACCCTTCCATGACCTTCCAGGAAGGTAACAAGTAATGTAAAGCGCTGTGTATACCGTCTGTGCTACAGAAATATGGCAGAGCCAGGGTGGTGGTGGTGGGATCTGAGAAGAGGATGGTAACCTCCTCTGTATGGAATGCGGGGGTAGGCCAGGTATGTTAGTTGGGGAAGGTATCTGCCCCCATAGACTGCATCAATCTCCTGGGCATTGGGGGAGTTAGTAGGTGGTGGGCACACGGTGGAAGATGAGAGGGACGGGACAGGATTGCATGGTGGCACAGAGGTGGGTATTGTATTTTCAGGGGGCAGATCTGTGTAGGGTGAAGTCTTGGAGGGATTTGGTTTTATGTCGCAGTCGATCATCAGCACAGCTCCGTCCTCCACCCCAAACTCGCTCATCCATGTCTTTATGGACCTTGCTTTGTGCACTGGTGGGCAGTCATGTTGGAACAGGAAGGGGCCGTCCCCAAACTCCTCCCACAAAGTTGGGAGCATGAAATTGTACAAAATGTCTTGGTATGCTGACGCCTTAAGAGTTCCCTTCACTGGAACTAAGGGGCCAACCCAACCCCTGAAACAACCCCACAGCATAATCCCCCCTCCCCCTACACCATAATCCCCCCTCCCCCCACACCATAATCCCCCCTCCACCAAGTGATTTGGACCAGTGCACAAAGCAAGGTCCATAAAAACATGATTGAACGAGTTTGGGGTGGAGGAACTTGACTGGCCTGCACAGAGTCCTGACCTCAACCCCATAGAACACCTTTGGGATGAATTCGAGCGGAGACTGTGAGCCAGGCCTTCTCATCCAACATCAGTGCCTGACCTCACAAATGCTCTTCTGGAAGAATGGTCAAACATTCCCATAGACACCCTCCTAAACCTTGTGGATGCCTTCCCAGAAGAGGTGAAGCTGTTATTGCTGCAAAGGGCGGAGCCAACTCAATATTGAACCCTCCGGACTAAGACTGGGGGGTCATTAAAGTTCATGTGTGTGTAAAGGCAGGCGTCCCAATACTTTTGACAATATAGTGTATGTATATATACACTATAGATTTATATATTTTATAAATTCCCTGCATCCTTGTATTATAGAAAATAATGAGTCCAGGCTCTAGCGAAGTCCTCTTTGGACAGAACGCCAGTCATGTTATTCTATCCATTTCCAATGGGCGGAGCTTGTTGGTCACACATCCTCTGAGGGTACATCATCACGCGGGCTCACAGTACTTCAGGACTGAGTGGCACTTCCATGTCATTCCATGAGCGTCGCTCAGTCCAGAAGGAAAGACCACACTGCCACCCGGGAAGAAGAGGGAGTTCCCTTGGGGGAGGGGCTTTCAAAGGTGGGGGTGTTGGCATGGGGCGGTGTGTTTTGTGAATGGAGAGGTAGGTGGAGATATGATCATAGCGCTAGGATCTAGGAGACCTGCAGAGCTTACATCCATAGTAGCGAGGAAGTACAGCGAGAGCGATAGCAAACCCCGCGGGTGAAGAAGAAGCAGATTTGGCATTATAGAAGGTAAGATTCCTCTCGGGAAGGTGCTTTGGTGACGCTGGAATGTTGACCTGATTTAACCAAAGTAAGAATATTGTGCCGGAGGCCAGGCTTTAGGGCTGCCTTGAGGTTCATGGTGGACGCCATCAGTAAAGGATACACCCATTCCAGTTTGAGCCGCTTTGCCGGGAGCTCCACCTTGGACTCCAGGTTATAGGATTCCACTTGGTCTTTGGGCATGTACATGGTGACCGGCCGTCCCCTCAGGAACATCTTCACATATCCTTCCTCTAGAAAAAAGAAAAGAGGAGTTTTCTTCCAGAATCAAGAAAAAGGCGAAACGCGCCAACTTGTAAGAGAAAGTGTTAGAGGAAGAAGCGTGAAAAGGAAAACGAAAGAAAACACGAGACCAGGTCAGCAAGTTTAGTAATTCTTTAATAAAATGAGTGACAACAACATGCAGAGTCAGAGATCACAACGAAGAATGATACAAAGAAAAAGATGAAGAAATGGGGAGCATACAATCTCTGTCATACGATCACTCCATGGATGTGTATGGGTGGAGCGCTGGACCACGGAGAAGACCAGATCTGTGGTTATCTCTCTGTCCCTGGGGTGTCCCTTGGGGTCCCTGAAGTATTAGAAGGGTGAGAGCCGGCACAAAGCTACAATAAGTCCAAAAAATCAAACACATTTCAGGGCTCAGAAGTCCCTATTCATCAGGGCTAAGAAACAAGATATTGTAAATGAATGAGCTGAGGACTTCACTAGACTCTCATCCCTCTACGTGTCTCCATACAAGCTCTCCATGGCCTCCCATTAAGAAGGGATACTGGTGCCCCCCCCCCCCCCCTGGCAATACAAGCTCTCCATGGCCTCCCAGTAAGAAGGGATACTGGTGCCCCCCCTGGCAATACAAGCTCTCCATGTCCTCCCAGTAAGAAGGGATACTGGTGCCCCCCCCCCCCCCCCCTGGCAATACAAGCTCTCCATGGCCTCCCAGTAAGAAGGGATACTGGTGCCCCCCCTGGCAATACAAGCTCTCCATGTCCTCCCAGTAAGAAGGGATACTGGTGCCCCCCCAGGCAATACAAGCTCTCCATGTCCTCCCAGTAAGAAGGGATACTGGTGCCCCCCCCAGGCAATACAAGCTCTCCATGGCCTTCCAGTAAGAAGGGATACTGGTGCCCCCCCAGGCAATACAAGCTCTCCATGTCCTCCCAGTAAGAAGGGATACTGGTGCCCCCCCCAGGCAATAGAAGCTCTCCATGGCCTTCCAGTAAGAAGGGATACTGGTGCCCCCCCCCCCCCAGGCAATACAAGCTCTCCATGGCCTCCCAGTAAGAAGGGATACTGGTGCCCCCCCTGGCAATACAAGCTCTCCATGGCCTCCCAGTAAGAAGGGATACTGGTGCCCCCCCCCCCCCCCCCAGGCAATACAAGCTCTCCATGGCCTCCCAGTAAGAAGGGATACTGGTGCCCCCCCAGGCAATACAAGCTCTCCATGGCCTCCCAGTAAGAAGGGATACTGGTGCCCCCCCTGGCAATACAAGCTCTCCATGGCCTCCCAGTAAGAAGGGATACTGGTGCCCCCCCCCCTGGCAATACAAGCTGGATGCCTCATGCTAGGAGCCTTGACCCTCCATAGGATTGCAGGCAATTAGTGATTTCATGATATGCAATCCCTGTTCACTTAGATAAGAGTGGTGTCAAGTGTCCCAGCTGTTCACCATGCATAGGCATAGGAGCTGCTGCTATCTGTACTCGGGTCGGGTTAGCACTTGGGAAATACGGGACACAATACTATATCTATTCTGTACCAATGAGGCAGAGCTGGAGAATCATTAGAATGATATATTGTCCTTAATCAGAAGTCCATCTACATTCACAGTCCCCCCCCCCGAAGATCCTGCCAGTGAAGTCCTCCTAATGCAGATTCCTGGGGTGGGGTGACAACTCTGCTCCTCTAACACAAATTTTCACCCACATGTAGTCTGAGTTCTTCAGCTACAGTGGGAGGGGGCGTGGCTGCACCTGGTCACACCCAGTCCCACCAGCACCGCCTCTGTTATTGAACCCCTCCCACTGTGAGCTGCAGTGTCTGGCAGGGGGAGTGTGTGAGACCCATGGGGGGAGGGGGAAGGGGGGAGGGGGGGCGTATACATCACTAAGTGACTGGATTGGTTTAGATGTACTTTCATCAGAAATGACAGCCTAATGTGAAGCATGGGAGGATTCTGGTGGACGGGTTCATCGATAAAGGTGACCTGTCTGTCTGTGTGGAGCATATAGGCGGCATGACAGAGATTGTACAAACCCGCTAAAAGAAGCCATACACAATACATGAGAAATCAGGAGAAGTTACCATGCAGAAAAAGAAAACAATTAATAGCAAAGCTGGAAGTAGCTGCTGGGGGACTTGGGGTTTCTGAAGCTGGGCGATCGGGGGAAGGGCACAACGCTTGGACTGTTAGTCAGCGGCAGTGACATGTTCTTGTCCAATGAGAACTGCCCGCTCTCGGGACTGGGCAGTTCCTGTGTCAGCTGGTCAATGGATTCAGCCTGGCTCTTATAGGCGTCAAGCAGTTGCGAAGCCATCAACACCTGAACGGTTACTACAGAACACGGCACATACCAAAGAAAACACAAAAAAAGGAGGGGGAGGCGTAAGGTCCATGGTAATGGAATAAACAAAAAAAGAAAGCAATAAAAGAGTTTTCTCTTTATTGTGTGGGGGAGATATTATCTGCTGCACCAATAATTCACTAAAGAAACATGAATGTCTAATGGGTCAGTCCACCCAAAACTGATATTCAATTCTCCATTCCTGCTGAGCAAGTAAACCAACCACTAGTTTCTTCTGTTTCTTTGGGACTCCCAAGTTCCCGAGTCTGAACACCCGCTGTGCCCATTATGAGGGGTTCCCACCATCCGTGTGCTGAGTTCCCGGGTCTGTACACCCGCTGTGCCCATTATGAGGGGTTCCCACCATCCCTGTGCTGAGTTCTCGGGTCTGTACACCCGCTGTGCCCATTATGAGGGGTTCCCACCATCCCTGTGCTGAGTTCCCGGGTCTGTACACCCGCTGTGCCCATTATGAGGGGTTCCCACCATCCGTGTGCTGAGTTCCCGGGTCTGAACACCCGCTGTGCCCATTATGAGGGGTTCCCACCATCCGTGTGCTGAGTTCCCGGGTCTGTACACCCGCTGTGCCCATTATGAGGGGTTCCCACCATCCCTGTGCTGAGTTCTCGGGTCTGTACACCCGCTGTGCCCATTATGAGGGGTTCCCACCATCCCTGTGCTGAGTTCCCGGGTCTGTACACCCGCTGTGCCCATTATGAGGGGTTCCCTCCATCCCTGTGCTGAGTTCCCGGGTCTGTACACCCGCTGTGCCCATTATGAGGGGTTCCCTCCATCCCTGTGCTGAGTTCCTGGGTCTGTACACCCGCTGTGCCCATTATGAGGGGTTCCCACCATCCGTGTGCTGAGTTCCCGGGTCTGTACACCCGCTGTGCCCATTATGAGGGGTTCCCACCATCCCTGTGCTGAGTTCCGGGTCTGTACACCCGCTGTGCCCATTATGAGGGGTTCCCACCATCCCTGTGCTGAGTTCCCGGGTCTGTACACCCGCTGTGCCCATTATCAGGGGTTCCCTCCATCCCTGTGCTGAGTTCCTGGGTCTGTACACCCGCTGTGCCCATTATCAGGGGTTCCCACCATCCCTGTGCTGAGTTCCTGGGTCTGTACACCCGCTGTGCCCATTATGAGGGGTTCCCACCATCCGTGTGCTGAGTTCCCGGGTCTGTACACCCGCTGTGCCCATTATGAGGGGTTCCCACCATCCCTGTGCTGAGTTCTCGGGTCTGTACACCCGCTGTGCCCATTATGAGGGGTTCCCACCATCCCTGTGCTGAGTTCCCGGGTCTGTACACCTGCTGTGCCCATTATGAGGGGTTCCCTCCATCCCTGTGCTGAGTTCCTGGGTCTGTACACCCGCTGTGCCCATTATCAGGGGTTCCCACCATCCCTGTGCTGAGTTCCTGGGTCTGTACACCCGCTGTGCCCATTATGAGGGGTTCCCACCATCCGTGTGCTGAGTTCCCGGGTCTGTACACCCGCTGTGCCCATTATGAGGGGTTCCCACCATCCCTGTGCTGAGTTCCGGGTCTGTACACCCGCTGTGCCCATTATGAGGGGTTCCCACCATCCCTGTGCTGAGTTCCCGGGTCTGTACACCCGCTGTGCCCATTATCAGGGGTTCCCTCCATCCCTGTGCTGAGTTCCTGGGTCTGTACACCCGCTGTGCCCATTATCAGGGGTTCCCTCCATCCCTGTGCTGAGTTCCCGGGTCTGTACACCCGCTGTGCCCATTATGAGGGGTTCTCACCATCCCTGTGCTGAGTTCCCGGGTCTGTACACCCGCTGTGCCCATTATGAGGGGTTCCCACCATCCCTGTGCTGAGTTCCCGGGTCTGTACACCCGCTGTGCCCATTATGAGGGGTTCCCTCCATCCCTGTGCTGAGTTCCCGGGTCTGTACACCCGCTGTGCCCATTATGAGGGGTTCCCACCATCCCTGTGCTGAGTTCCCGGGTCTGTACACCCGCTGTGCCCATTATGAGGGGTTCCCTCCATCCCTGTGCTGAGTTCCCGGGTCTGTACACCCGCTGTGCCCATTATGAGGGGTTCCCTCCATCCCTGTGCTGAGTTCCCGGGTCTGTACACCCGCTGTGCCCATTATGAGGGGTTCCCACCATCCCTGTGCTGAGTTCCTGGGTCTGTACACCCGCTGTGCCCATTATGAGGGGTTCTCACCAACCCTGTGCTGAGTTCCTGGGTCTGTACACCCGCTGTGCCCATTATGAGGGGTTCCCACCATCCCTGTGCTGAGTTCCTGGGTCTGTACACCCGCTGTGCCCATTATGAGGGGTTCTCACCAACCCTGTGCTGAGTTCCCAGGTCTGTACACCCGCTGTGCCCATTATGAGGGGTTCCCACCACCCCTGTGCTGAGTTCCCGGGTCTGTACACCCGCTGTGCCCATTATGAGGGGTTCTCACCATCCCTGTGCTGAGTTCCCGGGTCTGTACACCCGCTGTGTCCATTATGAGGGGTTCTCACCATCCCTGTGCTGAGTTCCCGGGTCTGTACACCCGCTGTGCCCATTATGAGGGGTTCCCACCATCCGTGTGCTGAGTTCCCGGGTCTGTACACCCGCTGTGCCCATTATGAGGGGTTCCCACCATCCCTGTGCTGAGTTCCCGGGTCTGTACACCCGCTGTGCCCATTATGAGGGGTTCCCACCATCCCTGTGCTGAGTTCCCGGGTCTGTACACCCGCTGTGCCCATTATGAGGGGTTCTCACCATCCCTGTGCTGAGTTCCCGGGTCTGTAGACCTTCTGGGACGATTAGGGGTCTTGTCTTGGCTGGACTTTATTAGTGAGAAGGTAACCAGAGGAGTTGGGACACACAATGGTGGATGGGAACAGAGTTGGGAAATTAGGACAAGGAGATCCCACTGTTAAGGTATCCAGAAATATAGGAATTGGGGGATGACTCCACCCATCAGGCTCTGCCTAAAGACGATAATAGCACTTTTGGATGGATTGACCCCTTCAAGGACAACTCCTCAGAGGCTACACCAGTGGAAAGTTGTGATGAGTTCAGTCAGAAGTTGCTTTCTGACATTAAAATCCAACAAGTTTGGGGACTCATCAGGCCGGATTTCATACAGAAATGTGCAGGGAAAGCAGACAAGCCGTGTCATTGGACCACTGACTGGCAGAACAGCGACGAGTCTAATGCAACGTTTATATTCATCACCAACACATTCTATGGGGAGTTGTCCTTTAAAATGCTACAAAGCTGCCAAAAAACTTATCATAAGACTCCCCTGAAGAGACAGGCAAAGAGAAGTAACCAATTGTGGGCGTATCCCGCGGACATCCTGCTACGGCTACATCGATAATGGAATGTTTGAGACGATGGCAACATGTAGCATTAGTCCACTCTGGGCCGATATTTCACCAATACAATGCAGAGAAGACTGAACCATTCCCATCAGTAGAAGGATCTGGACTTTAATAATCATGGCCACACACACACCAATGCTAACCCCCCCCCCCCCCCCCCCCCAAATTCCAAGCTGATCCCCAATAAACAGATCCTTCTTATATTTCAAAGAGATTTATGAGAAAAAAGTCATAGGTGGTTGTGAATTAAAGAGGAAGCAATGACACCATTTGCAGAATACTTAGTCCTTCTCCATGGTGTCACAGTATTGCTTCTAGTACACTAAAAAGATTCTTATTTTCATCTGTTAGAATTTGTAGGAAAAAAAAATAACCAAAATGAAAAATTTCAGGGAAAATAAATGCAATTCAATAGAAAGTGGAATCAAATATATTCTGAGAATATTCTATAAATGTCACAACCTTTCCCTGACCAAAGATCACTGAAGCCAAATTAGCACCATCAGTAGGCTAACCGAAGGCTTTCCTAATCAATTTTATATACTTTTAAAGGAAAGATTAGACTTTTAGTTGGTATTTTAATATTATAGTCTAACTTATGAAAAAACATGACAAAAAAAGTTTAATACTGTAACTGTATCAGACGTTACAGTATTAAAGAGAAGTAAACTGCCATCTGCAGGCTGAATAAAGCCTGCATGTGGCCACTATGCCACAGTGATCACATGATCAGGAACCTTTCTGATTGGTCCCGATTGTTAGAACAAGTAAAAAGCCACATATTGGACCGTGTGCTAGTAGAAAAGAAACATTCACCCGTTTCCATCCAAGTCTTCTATAAGATGCCCAGAGTCTATTGTTACTATCAGAGGGTCTTCTATTTAATATGAAAACAGTTTATCTTTACCAGTCATTGGTTGGTTGAAGGGGGTAGAGGGAGGAGGGAGGAGGGAGGAGGGAGAGGAGGAGGAGGAGGAGGAGGGAGGAGGGAGGAGGGAGGAGGGAGGAGGAGGAGGGAGGCGGAGGGAGGCGGAGGGAGAGGAGGAGGAGGGAGGAGGAGGGAGGAGGAGGGAGGAGGGAGGAGGGAGGAGGGAGGAGGGAGGAGGGAGGAGGAGGAGGAGGAGGAAGGAGGAGGAGGAGGGAGGAGGAGGGAGGAGGAGGAGGTCACCACCAGAGACATCAGACTACAATCACATGGTCTGTAGATTCTCCTCTATGATGGCTTCCTCCCTCCGTCCACCCAGATACCAGTGGGCCAAAGGACTTTACTGTGTGACTGGTAGAAACATTAGAATGTAAGCTCCTGTGGCCACAAGGACTGCTGTGAATGGTTCAGCCTCTGCTGTGAAGTGTCAGCACCATAGAAATGAATGGGTGTCGATGACGGAAACTTCTTTCTTCATACAGAGAGGAGTTTTAAAATAATTGTTTGAGATTTTAGCAGCGCCTTCAGGTGTCACCATTAAAATAATTATTTATAACATAAAATCTTTATTACAAATCTAACTAAGATGACCGGTTGGTGTATAAAATCCTACAATTAGAACTATAATAATGCTACAAGCTGACATACAGCATTTCATCTTTGTGGGGGTTGGGTTTGCTTATGAGGAGCTCCCAGAGCCGGCCAATCAGAAACACAGAACTGACCCCTCCTAGGGAGGGATATGTCATGAATGTACCAAGAAAGGAATTCTAAAGTCTGGAACTGCAGAACAGCCAATAGATTTTCAGCAATGAGTTGGATGTTCACCTAGTGACAGTGAGGGGGATTGGTGGGCGACTCATAGCGGAATTCTGTGACTCAGATACATTTGGATAAAACATTTTTCTAGGTTTTTCTTTTTTTTCTACTTAACTTTTTGTATGTAAGAGAACCTCAGAGTTCTCTAACCCGGACATCTCAGTCATGGTTTGTTCCTCCGCTAACCCTGTAACTATGTAACCATTTAGAGACATCCAGGCCGTTCCCTTTCCTGGAGCTGGAAAGCTTCCTCGCCACTACAAGAAGTCCAATCCATTCCAACAAGTCCCTTTCCCTGGAAAGCTTCCTCACCACTACGAGAGGTCCAATCCATTCCAACAAATCCCTTTACCTGGAAAGCTTCCTCGCCACTACAAGAAGTCCAATCCATTCCAACAAGTCCCTTTCCCTGGAAAGCTTCCTCACCACTACGAGAGGTCCAATCCATTCCAACAAATCCCTTTACCTGGAAAGCTTCCTCGCCACTACAAGAAGTCCAATCCATTTCAACAAGTCCCTTTCCCTGGAAAGCTTCCTCACCACTACGAGAGGTCCAATCCATTCCAACAAATCCCTTTACCTGGAAAGCTTCCTCACCACTACGAGAGGTCCAATCCATTCCAACAAATCCCTTTACCTGGAAAGCTTCCTCACCACTACGAGAGGTCCAATCCATTCCAACAAATCCCTTTCCCTGGAAAGCTTCCTCACCACTACGAGAGGTCCAATCCATTCCAACAAATCCCTTTCCCTGGAAAGCTTCCTCACCTCTACGAGAGGTCCAATCCATTCCAAGTCCCTTTCCCTGGAAAGCTTCCTCACCACTACGAGAGGTCCAATCCATTCCAAGTCCCTTTCCCTGGAAAGCTTCCTCACCACTACGAGAAGTCCAATCCATTCCAACAAATCCCTTTCCCTGGAAAGCTTCCTCACCACTACGAGAGGTCCAATCCATTCCAACAAATCCCTTTCCCTGGAAAGCTTCCTCACCTCTACGAGAGGTCCAATCCATTCCAAGTCCCTTTCCCTGGAAAGCTTCCTCACCACTACGAGAGGTCCAATCCATTCCAAGTCCCTTTCCCTGGAAAGCTTTCTCACCACTACGAGAAGTCCAATCCAATCCAACAAGTCCCTTTCCTGGAGCTGGAAAGATTCCTCGACACTACGAAAAGTCCAATCCAATCCAACAAGTCCCTTTCCCTGGAAAGCTTACTCACCACTACGAAAGGGGCCAATCCATTCCAACACGTCCCTTTCCTGGAAAAGCTTTCTCACCACTACGAGAACTCCAATCCATTCCAACAAGTCCCTTTCCCTGGAAAGCTTCCTCCCCACTACGAGAGGTCCAATCCATTCCAACAAATCCCTTTACCTGGAAAGCTTCCTCACCACTACGAGAGGTCCAATCCATTCCAACAAATCCCTTTCCCTGGAAAGCTTCCTCACCACTACGAGAGGTCCAATCTATTCCAACAAATCCCTTTCCCTGGAAAGCTTCCTCACCTCTACGAGAGGTCCAATCCATTCCAAGTCCCTTTCCCTGGAAAGCTTCCTCACCACTACGAGAGGTCCAATCCATTCCAAGTCCCTTTCCCTGGAAAGCTTCCTCACCACTACGAGAAGTCCAATCCATTCCAACAAATCCCTTTCCCTGGAAAGCTTCCTCACCACTACGAGAGGTCCAATCCATTCCAACAAATCCCTTTCCCTGGAAAGCTTCCTCACCTCTACGAGAGGTCCAATCCATTCCAAGTCCCTTTCCCTGGAAAGCTTCCTCACCACTACGAGAGGTCCAATCCATTCCAAGTCCCTTTCCCTGGAAAGCTTTCTCACCACTACGAGAAGTCCAATCCAATCCAACAAGTCCCTTTCCTGGAGCTGGAAAGATTCCTCGACACTACGAAAAGTCCAATCCAATCCAACAAGTCCCTTTCCCTGGAAAGCTTACTCACCACTACGAAAGGGGCCAATCCATTCCAACAAATCCCTTTCCCTGGAAAGCTTCCTCACCACTACGAGAACTCCAATCCATTCCAACAAGTCCCTTTCCCTGGAAAGCTTCCTCACCACTACGAGAGGTCCAATCCATTCCAACAAGTCCCTTTCCCTGGAAAGCTTCTTCACCACTACAAGAGGTCCAATCCATTCAAAGTCCCTTTCCCTGGAAAGCTTCCTCACCACTACAAGAGGTCCAATCCATTCCAACAAGTCCCTTTCCCTGGAAAAGCTCTCACCACTACGAGAGGTCCAATCCATTCCAACAAGTCCCTTACCCTGGAAAGCTTCCTCAGCAATAGGAGAGGTCCAATCCACCCCAACAAGTCCCTTTCCCTGGAAAGCTTCCTCACCACTATGAGAGGTCCAATCCATTCCAACAAGTCCCTTTCCCTGGAAAAGCTTTCTCACCACTACGAGAGGTCCAATCCATTCCAACAAGTCCCTTTCCCTGGAAAAGCTTTCTCACCACTACGAGAGGTCCAATCCATTCCAACAAGTCCCTTTCCCTGGAAAGCTTCCTCACTAATACAAGAGGTCCAATCCATTCCAACAGGTCCCTTTCCCTGGAAAGCTTCTTCACCACTACAAGAGGTCCAATCCATTCAAAGTCCCTTTCCCTGGAAAGCTTCCTCACCACTACAAGAGGTCCAATCCATTCCAACAAGTCCCTTTCCCTAGAAAAGCTCTCACCACTACGAGAGGTCCAATCCATTCCAACAAGTCCCTTACCCTGGAAAGCTTCCTCAGCAATAGGAGAGGTCCAATCCACCCCAACAAGTCCATTTCCCTGGAAAGCTTCCTCACCACTATGAGAGGTCCAATCCATTCCAACAAGTCCCTTTCCCTGGAAAAGCTTTCTCACCACTACGAGAGGTCCAATCCATTCCAACAAGTCCCTTTCCCTGGAAAGCTTCCTCACCACTACGAGAGGTAAAATCCATTCCAACAAGTCCCTTTCCCTGGAAAAGCTTTCTCACCACTACGAGAGGTCCAATCCATTCCAACAAGTCCCTTTCCCTGGAAAGCTTCCTCACTAATACAAGAGGTCCAATCCATTCCAACAGGTCCCTTTCCCTGGAAAGCTTCCTCACTAATACAAGAGGTCCAATCCATTCCAACAAATCCCTTTCCCTGGAAAGCTTCCTCACTAATACAAGAGGTCCAATCCATTCCAACAAGTCCCTTTCCCTGGAAAGCTTCCTCACCACTACGAGAGGCCCAATCCATTCCAACAAGTCCCTTTCCCTGGAAAGCTTCCTCACCACTACGAGAGGTCCAATCCATTCCAACAAGTCCCTTTCCCTGGAAAGCTTCCTCACCACTACGAGAGGTCCAATCCATTCCAACAATCCATTCCAACAAATCCCTTTCCCTGGAAAGCTTCCTCACCACTACGAGAGGTCCAATCCATTCCAACAAGTCCCTTTCCCTGGAAAGCTTCCTCACCACTACGAGAAGTCCAATCCATTCCAACACGTCCCTTTCCTGGAAAGCTTCCTCACCACTAGGAGAGGTCCAATCCATTCCAACAAGTCCCTTTCCCTGGAAAGCTTCCTCACCACTACAAGAGGTCCAATCCATTCCAACAAATCCCTTTCCCTGGAAAGCTTCCTCACCTCTACGAGAGGTCCAATCCATTCCAAGTCCCTTTCCCTGGAAAGCTTCCTCACCACTACGAGAGGTCCAATCCATTCCAAGTCCCTTTCCCTGGAAAGCTTCCTCACCACTACGAGAAGTCCAATCCATTCCAACAAATCCCTTTCCCTGGAAAGCTTCCTCACCACTACGAGAGGTCCAATCCATTCCAACAAATCCCTTTCCCTGGAAAGCTTCCTCACCTCTACGAGAGGTCCAATCCATTCCAAGTCCCTTTCCCTGGAAAGCTTCCTCACCACTACGAGAGGTCCAATCCATTCCAAGTCCCTTTCCCTGGAAAGCTTTCTCACCACTACGAGAAGTCAAATCCAATCCAACAAGTCCCTTTCCTGGAGCTGGAAAGATTCCTCGCCACTACGAAAAGTCCAATCCAATCCAACAAGTCCCTTTCCCTGGAAAGCTTACTCACCACTACGAAAGGGGCCAATCCATTCCAACACGTCCCTTTCCTGGAAAAGCTTTCTCACCACTACGAGAACTCCAATCCATTCCAACAAGTCCCTTTCCTTGGAAAGCTTCCTCACCACTACGAGAGGTCCAATCCATTCCAACAAGTCCCTTTCCCTGGAAAGCTTCTTCACCACTACAAGAGGTCCAATCCATTCAAAGTCCCTTTCCCTGGAAAGCTTCCTCACCACTACAAGAGGTCCAATCCATTCCAACAAGTCCTTTCCCTAGAAAAGCTCTCACCACTACGAGAGGTCCAATCCATTCCAACAAGTCCCTTACCCTGGAAAGCTTCCTCAGCAATAGGAGAGGTCCAATCCACCCCAACAAGTCCCTTTCCCTGGAAAGCTTCCTCACCACTATGAGAGGTCCAATCCATTCCAACAAGTCCCTTTTCCTGGAAAAGCTTTCTCACCACTACGAGAGGTCCAATCCATTCCAACAAGTCCCTTTCCCTGGAAAGCTTCCTCACCACTACGAGAGGTCCAATCCATTCCAACAAGTCCATTTCCCTGGAAAAGCTTTCTCACCACTACGAGAGGTCCAATCCATTCCAACAAGTCCCTTTCCCTGGAAAGCTTCCTCACTAATACAAGAGGTCCAATCCATTCCAACAGGTCCCTTTCCCTGGAAAGCTTCTTCACCACTACAAGAGGTCCAATCCATTCAAAGTCCCTTTCCCTGGAAAGCTTCCTCACCACTACAAGAGGTCCAATCCATTCCAACAAGTCCCTTTCCCTAGAAAAGCTCTCACCACTACGAGAGGTCCAATCCATTCCAACAAGTCCCTTACCCTGGAAAGCTTCCTCAGCAATAGGAGAGGTCCAATCCACCCCAACAAGTCCATTTCCCTGGAAAGCTTCCTCACCACTATGAGAGGTCCAATCCATTCCAAGTCCCTTTCCTGGAAAGCTTCCTCACCACTACGAGAGGTCCAATCCATTCCAAGTCCCTTTCCCTGGAAAGCTTCCTCACCACTACGAGAAGTCCAATCCATTCCAACAAATCCCTTTCCCTGGAAAGCTTCCTCACCACTACGAGAGGTCCAATCCATTCCAACAAATCCCTTTCCCTGGAAAGCTTCCTCACCTCTACGAGAGGTCCAATCCATTCCAAGTCCCTTTCCCTGGAAAGCTTCCTCACCACTACGAGAGGTCCAATCCATTCCAAGTCCCTTTCCCTGGAAAGCTTTCTCACCACTACGAGAAGTCCAATCCAATCCAACAAGTCCCTTTCCTGGAGCTGGAAAGATTCCTCGACACTACGAAAAGTCCAATCCAATCCAACAAGTCCCTTTCCCTGGAAAGCTTACTCACCACTACGAAAGGGGCCAATCCATTCCAACAAATCCCTTTCCCTGGAAAGCTTCCTCACCACTACGAGAACTCCAATCCATTCCAACAAGTCCCTTTCCCTGGAAAGCTTCCTCACCACTACGAGAGGTCCAATCCATTCCAACAAGTCCCTTTCCCTGGAAAGCTTCTTCACCACTACAAGAGGTCCAATCCATTCAAAGTCCCTTTCCCTGGAAAGCTTCCTCACCACTACAAGAGGTCCAATCCATTCCAACAAGTCCCTTTCCCTGGAAAAGCTCTCACCACTACGAGAGGTCCAATCCATTCCAACAAGTCCCTTACCCTGGAAAGCTTCCTCAGCAATAGGAGAGGTCCAATCCACCCCAACAAGTCCCTTTCCCTGGAAAGCTTCCTCACCACTATGAGAGGTCCAATCCATTCCAACAAGTCCCTTTCCCTGGAAAAGCTTTCTCACCACTACGAGAGGTCCAATCCATTCCAACAAGTCCCTTTCCCTGGAAAAGCTTTCTCACCACTACGAGAGGTCCAATCCATTCCAACAAGTCCCTTTCCCTGGAAAGCTTCCTCACTAATACAAGAGGTCCAATCCATTCCAACAGGTCCCTTTCCCTGGAAAGCTTCTTCACCACTACAAGAGGTCCAATCCATTCAAAGTCCCTTTCCCTGGAAAGCTTCCTCACCACTACAAGAGGTCCAATCCATTCCAACAAGTCCCTTTCCCTAGAAAAGCTCTCACCACTACGAGAGGTCCAATCCATTCCAACAAGTCCCTTACCCTGGAAAGCTTCCTCAGCAATAGGAGAGGTCCAATCCACCCCAACAAGTCCATTTCCCTGGAAAGCTTCCTCACCACTATGAGAGGTCCAATCCATTCCAACAAGTCCCTTTCCCTGGAAAAGCTTTCTCACCACTACGAGAGGTCCAATCCATTCCAACAAGTCCCTTTCCCTGGAAAGCTTCCTCACCACTACGAGAGGTCCAATCCATTCCAACAAGTCCCTTTCCCTGGAAAAGCTTTCTCACCACTACGAGAGGTCCAATCCATTCCAACAAGTCCCTTTCCCTGGAAAGCTTCCTCACTAATACAAGAGGTCCAATCCATTCCAACAGGTCCCTTTCCCTGGAAAGCTTCCTCACTAATACAAGAGGTCCAATCCATTCCAACAAATCCCTTTCCCTGGAAAGCTTCCTCACTAATACAAGAGGTCCAATCCATTCCAACAAGTCCCTTTCCCTGGAAAGCTTCCTCACCACTACGAGAGGCCCAATCCATTCCAACAAGTCCCTTTCCCTGGAAAGCTTCCTCACCACTACGAGAGGTCCAATCCATTCCAACAAGTCCCTTTCCCTGGAAAGCTTCCTCCCCACTACGAGAGGTCCAATCCATTCCAACAAATCCCTTTACCTGGAAAGCTTCCTCACCACTACGAGAGGTCCAATCCATTCCAACAAATCCCTTTCCCTGGAAAGCTTCCTCACCACTACGAGAGGTCCAATCTATTCCAACAAATCCCTTTCCCTGGAAAGCTTCCTCACCTCTACGAGAGGTCCAATCCATTCCAAGTCCCTTTCCCTGGAAAGCTTCCTCACCACTACGAGAGGTCCAATCCATTCCAAGTCCCTTTCCCTGGAAAGCTTCCTCACCACTACGAGAAGTCCAATCCATTCCAACAAATCCCTTTCCCTGGAAAGCTTCCTCACCACTACGAGAGGTCCAATCCATTCCAACAAATCCCTTTCCCTGGAAAGCTTCCTCACCTCTACGAGAGGTCCAATCCATTCCAAGTCCCTTTCCCTGGAAAGCTTCCTCACCACTACGAGAGGTCCAATCCATTCCAAGTCCCTTTCCCTGGAAAGCTTTCTCACCACTACGAGAAGTCCAATCCAATCCAACAAGTCCCTTTCCTGGAGCTGGAAAGATTCCTCGACACTACGAAAAGTCCAATCCAATCCAACAAGTCCCTTTCCCTGGAAAGCTTACTCACCACTACGAAAGGGGCCAATCCATTCCAACAAATCCCTTTCCCTGGAAAGCTTCCTCACCACTACGAGAACTCCAATCCATTCCAACAAGTCCCTTTCCCTGGAAAGCTTCCTCACCACTACGAGAGGTCCAATCCATTCCAACAAGTCCCTTTCCCTGGAAAGCTTCTTCACCACTACAAGAGGTCCAATCCATTCAAAGTCCCTTTCCCTGGAAAGCTTCCTCACCACTACAAGAGGTCCAATCCATTCCAACAAGTCCCTTTCCCTGGAAAAGCTCTCACCACTACGAGAGGTCCAATCCATTCCAACAAGTCCCTTACCCTGGAAAGCTTCCTCAGCAATAGGAGAGGTCCAATCCACCCCAACAAGTCCCTTTCCCTGGAAAGCTTCCTCACCACTATGAGAGGTCCAATCCATTCCAACAAGTCCCTTTCCCTGGAAAAGCTTTCTCACCACTACGAGAGGTCCAATCCATTCCAACAAGTCCCTTTCCCTGGAAAAGCTTTCTCACCACTACGAGAGGTCCAATCCATTCCAACAAGTCCCTTTCCCTGGAAAGCTTCCTCACTAATACAAGAGGTCCAATCCATTCCAACAGGTCCCTTTCCCTGGAAAGCTTCTTCACCACTACAAGAGGTCCAATCCATTCAAAGTCCCTTTCCCTGGAAAGCTTCCTCACCACTACAAGAGGTCCAATCCATTCCAACAAGTCCCTTTCCCTAGAAAAGCTCTCACCACTACGAGAGGTCCAATCCATTCCAACAAGTCCCTTACCCTGGAAAGCTTCCTCAGCAATAGGAGAGGTCCAATCCACCCCAACAAGTCCATTTCCCTGGAAAGCTTCCTCACCACTATGAGAGGTCCAATCCATTCCAACAAGTCCCTTTCCCTGGAAAAGCTTTCTCACCACTACGAGAGGTCCAATCCATTCCAACAAGTCCCTTTCCCTGGAAAGCTTCCTCACCACTACGAGAGGTCCAATCCATTCCAACAAGTCCCTTTCCCTGGAAAAGCTTTCTCACCACTACGAGAGGTCCAATCCATTCCAACAAGTCCCTTTCCCTGGAAAGCTTCCTCACTAATACAAGAGGTCCAATCCATTCCAACAGGTCCCTTTCCCTGGAAAGCTTCCTCACTAATACAAGAGGTCCAATCCATTCCAACAAATCCCTTTCCCTGGAAAGCTTCCTCACTAATACAAGAGGTCCAATCCATTCCAACAAGTCCCTTTCCCTGGAAAGCTTCCTCACCACTACGAGAGGCCCAATCCATTCCAACAAGTCCCTTTCCCTGGAAAGCTTCCTCACCACTACGAGAGGTCCAATCCATTCCAACAAGTCCCTTTCCCTGGAAAGCTTCCTCACCACTACGAGAGGTCCAATCCATTCCAACAATCCATTCCAACAAATCCCTTTCCCTGGAAAGCTTCCTCACCACTACGAGAGGTCCAATCCATTCCAACAAGTCCCTTTCCCTGGAAAGCTTCCTCACCACTACGAGAAGTCCAATCCATTCCAACACGTCCCTTTCCTGGAAAGCTTCCTCACCACTAGGAGAGGTCCAATCCATTCCAACAAGTCCCTTTCCCTGGAAAGCTTCCTCACCACTACAAGAGGTCCAATCCATTCCAACAAATCCCTTTCCCTGGAAAGCTTCCTCACCTCTACGAGAGGTCCAATCCATTCCAAGTCCCTTTCCCTGGAAAGCTTCCTCACCACTACGAGAGGTCCAATCCATTCCAAGTCCCTTTCCCTGGAAAGCTTCCTCACCACTACGAGAAGTCCAATCCATTCCAACAAATCCCTTTCCCTGGAAAGCTTCCTCACCACTACGAGAGGTCCAATCCATTCCAACAAATCCCTTTCCCTGGAAAGCTTCCTCACCTCTACGAGAGGTCCAATCCATTCCAAGTCCCTTTCCCTGGAAAGCTTCCTCACCACTACGAGAGGTCCAATCCATTCCAAGTCCCTTTCCCTGGAAAGCTTTCTCACCACTACGAGAAGTCCAATCCAATCCAACAAGTCCCTTTCCTGGAGCTGGAAAGATTCCTCGCCACTACGAAAAGTCCAATCCAATCCAACAAGTCCCTTTCCCTGGAAAGCTTACTCACCACTACGAAAGGGGCCAATCCATTCCAACACGTCCCTTTCCTGGAAAAGCTTTCTCACCACTACGAGAACTCCAATCCATTCCAACAAGTCCCTTTCCTTGGAAAGCTTCCTCACCACTACGAGAGGTCCAATCCATTCCAACAAGTCCCTTTCCCTGGAAAGCTTCTTCACCACTACAAGAGGTCCAATCCATTCAAAGTCCCTTTCCCTGGAAAGCTTCCTCACCACTACAAGAGGTCCAATCCATTCCAACAAGTCCCTTTCCCTAGAAAAGCTCTCACCACTACGAGAGGTCCAATCCATTCCAACAAGTCCCTTACCCTGGAAAGCTTCCTCAGCAATAGGAGAGGTCCAATCCACCCCAACAAGTCCCTTTCCCTGGAAAGCTTCCTCACCACTATGAGAGGTCCAATCCATTCCAACAAGTCCCTTTTCCTGGAAAAGCTTTCTCACCACTACGAGAGGTCCAATCCATTCCAACAAGTCCCTTTCCCTGGAAAGCTTCCTCACCACTACGAGAGGTCCAATCCATTCCAACAAGTCCATTTCCCTGGAAAAGCTTTCTCACCACTACGAGAGGTCCAATCCATTCCAACAAGTCCCTTTCCCTGGAAAGCTTCCTCACTAATACAAGAGGTCCAATCCATTCCAACAGGTCCCTTTCCCTGGAAAGCTTCTTCACCACTACAAGAGGTCCAATCCATTCAAAGTCCCTTTCCCTGGAAAGCTTCCTCACCACTACAAGAGGTCCAATCCATTCCAACAAGTCCCTTTCCCTAGAAAAGCTCTCACCACTACGAGAGGTCCAATCCATTCCAACAAGTCCCTTACCCTGGAAAGCTTCCTCAGCAATAGGAGAGGTCCAATCCACCCCAACAAGTCCATTTCCCTGGAAAGCTTCCTCACCACTATGAGAGGTCCAATCCATTCCAACAAGTCCCTTTCCCTGGAAAAGCTTTCTCACCACTACGAGAGGTCCAATCCATTCCAACAAGTCCCTTTCCCTGGAAAGCTTCCTCACTAATACAAGAGGTCCAATCCATTCCAACAGGTCCCTTTCCCTGGAAAGCTTCCTCACTAATACAAGAGGTCCAATCCATTCCAACAAATCCCTTTCCCTGGAAAGCTTCCTCACTAATACAAGAGGTCCAATCCATTCCAACAAGTCCCTTTCCCTGGAAAGCTTCCTCACTAATACAAGAGGTCCAATCCATTCCAACAAGTCCCTTTCCCTGGAAAGCTTCCTCACCACTACGAGAGGCCCAATCCATTCCAACAAGTCCCTTTCCCTGGAAAGCTTCCTCACCACTACGAGAGGTCCAATCCATTCCAACAAGTCCCTTTCCCTGGAGAGCTTCCTCACCACTACGAGAGGTCCAATCCATTCCAACAAATCCCTTTCCCTGGAAAGCTTCCTCACCACTACGAGAGGTCCAATCCATTCCAACAAGTCCCTTTCCCTGGAAAGCTTCCTCACCACTACAAGAGGTCCAATCCATTCCAACAAATCCCTTTCCCTGGAAAGCTTCCTCACCTCTACGAGAGGTCCAATCCATTCCAAGTCCCTTTCCCTGGAAAGCTTCCTCACCACTACGAGAGGTCCAATCCATTCCAAGTCCCTTTCCCTGGAAAGCTTTCTCACCACTACGAGAAGTCCAATCCAATCCAACAATTCCCTTTCCTGGAGCTGGAAAGATTCCTCGCCACTACGAAAAGTCCAATCCAATCCAACAAGTCCCTTTCCCTGGAAAGCTTACTCACCACTACGAAAGGGGCCAATCCATTCCAACAAATCCCTTTCCCTGGAAAGCTTCCTCACCACTACAAGAACTCCAATCCATTCCAACAAGTCCCTTTCCCTGGAAAGCTTCCTCACCACTACGAGAGGTCCAATCCATTCCAACAAGTCCCTTTCCCTGGAAAGCTTCTTCACCACTACAAGAGGTCCAATCCATTCAAAGTCCCTTTCCCTGGAAAGCTTCCTCACCACTACAAGAGGTCCAATCCATTCCAACAAGTCCCTTTCCCTAGAAAAGCTCTCACCACTACAAGAGGTCCAATCCATTCCAACAAGTCCCTTACCCTGGAAAGCTTCCTCAGCAATAGGAGAGGTCCAATCCACCCCAACAAGTCCCTTTCCCTGGAAAGCTTCCTCACCACTATGAGAGGTCCAATCCATTCCAACAAGTCCCTTTCCCTGGAAAAGCTTTCTCACCACTACGAGAGGTCCAATCCATTCCAACAAGTCCCTTTCCCTGGAAAGCTTCCTCACCACTACGAGAGGTCCAATCCATTCCAACAAGTCCCTTTCCCTGGAAAAGCTTTCTCACCACTACGAGAGGTCCAATCCATTCCAACAAGTCCCTTTCCCTGGAAAGCTTCCTCACCACTACAAGAGGTCCAATCCATTCCAACAAGTCCCTTTCCCTAGAAAAGCTCTCACCACTACGAGAGGTCCAATCCATTCCAACAAGTCCCTTTCCCTGGAAAGCTTCCTCACCACTACGAGAGGTCCAATCCATTCCAACAAGTCCCTTTCCCTGGAAAAGCTTTCTCACCACTACGAGAGGTCCAATCCATTCCAACAAGTCCCTTTCCCTGGAAAGCTTCCTCACCACTACAAGAGGTCCAATCCATTCCAACAAGTCCCTTTCCCTAGAAAAGCTCTCACCACTACGAGAGGTCCAATCCATTCCAACAAGTCCCTTACCCT
>JBBDGP010005951.1:0-24978 GCA_037952835.1 Lithobates septentrionalis | reverse complement strand
ACACCAGTGACTCCGTGTCTCAGAATTCCAGGAAGGAGATGTTTGGGGTCACCACAGAGTAATAGGAGGAGTCTGGAGATGATTGGAGGATATTCCTACAAATATTCCCCCCTCCCCCTACCTACCCCGTATAAAGAAAAAGATCTGTGTACTTCTCTATTCCATTCTCTCCGGTCTGGTCATGTGATCAGGGGAGCCTGCAGGGGAGAGGAGGAAAGGCCATCAATGACTGGACCATAGGAGCCAATGTGTGACGTCACCCCCCCCCCCCCCCCCCCCGGGTGCCCTGACACAGAGCTGCGGGATCACATGACCAGACTAACAAGGTAAGTTCACAGATCTCTTCTTATACAGGGTAGGTGGGAGCGGGGGAGGGGGGGGTCTTTCCTACCACTGAAAGGTGATTCTAAATGTATTCATTTTATGTTCTTCTTAAAAATGAACATGTTTTACTTACCTGCTTTGTGTAGTGGTTCCACACGGAGCGGCCCGGATCCTCCTCTTCTGAGGTCCCCCACTGAGGACCCCCACTAACAACCCTCTTCCTCTGGGGGCACTCGAGCAGGCTCACTCCCAAGCCTCACTCCTGTGAATGGACATCGTCTATTCATACATACATGGCTGCTGTGTGAGCCAATGAGGAGACAGAGACCCGGGAGAGCTGCTGCTCCTAGGCACATCGCTGGATGGAGATGGGCTCAGGTAAGTGCAGGGGGGAGGGGCTACTGCACACAGAAGGTTTTTTACCTTCCTGCATAGAATACGCCTTCTGCCTTTATCCCCGAGGTCTCTCTAGGATGTATATGTGTACTATGGATGTATGTACTCTGTACAGTAGGTAGGTATGTACACAGTAGGTAGGTATGTACACAGTAGGTAGGTATGTACACGGTAGGTAGGTATGTACACAGTAGGTAGGCATGTAAACAGTAGGTAGGTATGTACACGATAGGTAGGTATGTACACGGTAGGTAGGTATGTACGCGGTAGGTAGGTATGTACACGGTAGGTAGGTATGTACACAGTAGGTAGGTATGTACACAGTAGGTAGGTATGTACACAGTAGGTAGGCATGTAAACAGTAGGTAGGTATGTACACGGTAGGTAGGTATGTACACGGTAGGTAGGTATGTACACGGTAGGTAGGTATGTACACGGTAGGTAGGTATGTACACGGTAGGTAGGTATGTACATAGTAGGTAGGTATGTACACGGTAGGTAGGTAGGTATGTACACGGTAGGTAGGTAGGTATGTACACGGTAGGTAGGTAGGTATGTACACGGTAGGTAGGTATGTACACGGTAGGTAGGTATGTACACGGTAGGTAGGTATGTACACGGTAGGTAGGTATGTACACGGTAGGTAGGTATGTACATAGTAGGTAGGTATGTACACGGTAGGTAGGTAGGTATGTACACGGTAGGTAGGTATGTACACGGTAGGTAGGTATGTACACAGTAGGTAGGTTTGTACATGGTAGGTATGTACACGGTAGGTAGGTAGGTACACGGTAGGTATGTACACGGTAGGTAGGTAGGTACACGGTAGGTAGGTACACGGTAGGTAGATATGTACACGGTAGGTAGGTATGTACATGGTAGGTAGGTATGTACACGGTAGGTATGTACACAGTAGGTAGCCATGTACACAGTCGGCATGTACTATGTATCTCCCTTGTACTCACCTCCATGTTCTTTCCTCTCTCAGGAGTCGAAGAAGCACCTGGCGGGGTTGGGGGCGCTGGGTCTGGGCAGTCTGATCACAGAGATCACCTCCAGTGTAGATGATACTGCGGAGACAGACGGGGTCAGCCTAGACGATGATGGTAAGGAAGACTCCTCCCCCTCTGTACTGACCCCTCCCCCTCTGTATGTATGTATGACGGGTAGGTGGGAGGAGATAGATGTGTGATGTATGACGGGTAGGTGGGAGGAGATAGATGTGGGATGTATGATGGGTAGGTGGGAGGAGATAGATGTGGGATGTATGACGGGTAGGTGGGAGGAGATAGATGTGTGATGTATGACGGGTAGGTGGGAGGAGATAGATGTGGGATGTATGACGGGTAGGTGGGTGGAGATAGATGTGTGATGTATGACGGGTAGGTGGGAGGAGATAGATGTGTGATGTATGACGGGTAGGTGGGAGGAGATAGATGTGGGATGTATGATGGGTAGGTGGGAGGAGATAGATGTGGGATGTATGACGGGTAGGTGGGAGGAGATAGATGTGTGATGTATGACGGGTAGGTGGGAGGAGATAGATGTGGGATGTATGACGGGTAGGTGGGAGGAGATAGATGTGTGATGTATGACGGGTAGGTGGGATGTATGACGGGTAGGTGGGAGGAGATAGATGTGGGATGTATGATGGGTAGGTGGGAGGAGATAGATGTGGGATGTATGACGGGTAGGTGGGAGGAGATAGATGTGTGATGTATGACGGGTAGGTGGGAGGAGATAGATGTGGGATGTATGACGGGTAGGTGGGAGGAGATAGATGTGTGATGTATGACGGGTAGGTGGGATGTATGACGGGTAGGTGGGAGGAGATAGATGTGGGATGTATGACGGGTAGGTGGGAGGAGATAGATGTGGGATGTATGACGGGTAGGTGGGAGGAGATAGATGTGGGATGTATGACGGGTAGGTGGGAGGAGATAGATGTGGGATGTATGACGGGTAGGTGGGAGGAGATAGATGTGGGATGTATGACGGGTAGGTGGGAGGAGATAGATGTGGGATGTATGACGGGTAGGTGGGAGGAGATAGATGTGGGATGTATGACGGGTAGGTGGGAGGAGATAGATGTGGGATGTATGACGGGTAGGTGGGAGGAGATAGATGTGGGATGTATGACGGGTAGGTGTGATGTTGTTATGGAAATGATTTAAGAGCTCCAATCGAGCCCAAGGTTATCTGCTGCTGTCTCTAATTTGAAAAGTGTTGATATGCATGCATATAAAAGTAAACACTCTGAGACACGCTCAGCTCCATTACTTCTTACACTTCTAATTTATTCAAGGCGGTGTTAATGTTTTATACACACAAATACGTCATTGCTATGTTAGTCTAATAGGTACATCTCATTGGTTAAGATAGAAAAAGAAGATGGACAATCTTCATAACGAGGTCTGACTGTCTTTGGTTTTATCTTCAGTTCCGCGTTCTTCTGATGTGTGGGATGTAGGGGGTACCCGCCATCTTGAGAAAATATAGGAACAGAGCAAACCTGTATACTTATATAATGAGTAAGGAGAAAAATATGTATGCACATAAGAAAATAGACATTTTCAGATTATTATTATTATTATTTACATCACATTCCTTCACAATGTATGACGGGTAGGTGGGATGTATGACGGGTAGGTGGGCGGAGACGGTTGTGGGATGTATGACGGGTAGGTGGGAGGAGATAGATGTATGATGTATGACGGGTAGATGGGAGGAGATGGATGTGGGATGTATGAGGGGTAGGTGGGCGGAGACGGTTGTGGGATGTATGACGGGTAGGTGGGCGGAGACGGTTGTGGGATGTATGACGGGTAGGTGGGCGGAGACGGTTGTGGGATGTATGACGGGTAGGTGGGAGGAGATAGATGTGGGATGTATGATGGGTAGTTGGGAGGAGATGGATGTGGGATGTATGACGGGTAGGTTGGAGGAGATAGATGTGGGATGTATGACGGGTAGGTTGGAGGAGATAGATGTGGGATGTATGACGGGTAGGTGGGAGGAGATGGATGTGGGATGTATGACGGGTAGGTGGGAGGAGATAGATGTGGGATGTATGACGGGTAGGTGTGATGTATGACGGGTAGGTGGGTGGAGATGGATGTGGGATGTATGACGGGTAGGTGGGAGGAGATAGATGTATGATGTATGACGGGTAGATGGGAGGAGATGGATGTGGGATGTATGATGGGTAGGTGGGAGGAGATAGATGTATGATGTATGACGGGTAGATGGGAGGAGATGGATGTGGGATGTATGACGGGTAGGTGGGCGGAGATGGATGTGGGATGTATGATGGGTAGGTGGGAGGAGATAGATGTATGATGTATGACGGGTAGATGGGAGGAGATGGATGTGGGATGTATGACGGGTAGGTGGGCGGAGATGGATGTGGGATGTATGATGGGTAGGTGGGAGGAGATAGATGTATGATGTATGACGGGTAGATGGGAGGAGATGGATGTGGGATGTATGATGGGTAGGTGGGAGGAGATAGATGTATGATGTATGACGGGTAGATGGGAGGAGATGGATGTGGGATGTATGACGGGTAGGTGGGCGGAGACGGTTGTGGGATGTATGACGGGTAGGTGGGCGGAGACGGTTGTGGGATGTATGACGGGTAGGTGGGAGGAGATAGATGTGGGATGTATGATGGGTAGTTGGGAGGAGATGGATGTGGGATGTATGACGGGTAGGTTGGAGGAGATAGATGTGGGATGTATGACGGGTAGGTTGGAGGAGATAGATGTGGGATGTATGACGGGTAGGTGGGAGGAGATGGATGTGGGATGTATGACGGGTAGGTGGGAGGAGATAGATGTGGGATGTATGACGGGTAGGTGTGATGTATGACGGGTAGGTGGGTGGAGATGGATGTGGGATGTATGACGGGTAGGTGGGATGTATGACGGGTAGGTGGGCGGAGACGGTTGTGTGATGTATGACGGGTAGGTGGGTGGAGATGGATGTGGGATGTATGACGGGTAGGTGGGTGGAGATGGATGTGGGATGTATGATGGGTAGGTGGGATGTATGACGGGTAGGTGGGCGGAGATGGTTGTGTGATGTATGACGGGTAGGTGGGCGGAGACGGTTGTGTGATGTATGACGGGTAGGTGGGCGGAGACGGTTGTGTGATGTATGACGGGCGGGTCGCAGTGATTGTCTTTGTCTTGTAGGATGGGTGAAGAGCACAGATGACGCCATTGATTATTCGGACATCACTGAGGTGGCTGAAGATGAGTCCCGCAGGTACAGACAGGCCATGGGAAGCCTCAGCCTCTCCCGGAGATCAGGTAAGAGGTCACCATTGCTGCAGAAACATGGCGGCGGGCAGTGCTGACTCCTCCCTCTGAAAATGCTAATCGCTTGGCTGTCATTAGAATGGTTTGAGTCAGTGACTCAGGGACAATCTCATGTGGGATCAGTGACTCGGGGACAATCTCATGTAGGATCAGTGACTCGGGACAATCTCATGTGGGATCAGTGACTCATGTGGGATCAGTGACTCGGGACAATCTCATGTGGGATCAGTGACTCGGGACAATCTCATGTAGGATCAGTGACTCGGGACAATCTCATGTGGGATCAGTGACTCGGGGACAATCTCATGTGGGATCAGTGACTCGGGGACAATCTCATGTAGGATCAGTGACTCGGGACAATCTCATGTGGGATCAGTGACTCGGGACAATCTCATGTGGGATCAGTGACTCGGGGACAATCTCATGTGGGATCAGTGACTCGGGACAATCTCATGTGGGATCAGTGACTCGGGACAATCTCATGTGGGATCAGTGACTCGGGACAATCTCATGTGGGATCAGTGACTCGGGATAATCTCATGTGGGATCAGTGACTCGGGGACAATCTCATATGGGATCAGTGACTCGGGACAATCTCATGTGGGATCAGTGACTCGGGACAATCTCATATGGGATCAGTGACTCGGGACAATCTCATGTGGGATCAGTGACTCGGGACAATCTCATGAGATGGATGTGGGATGTATGATGGGTAGGTGGGAGGAGATAGATGTGGGATGTATGATGGGTAGGTGGGAGGAGATAGATGTGGGATGTATGACGGGTAGGTGGGAGGAGATGGATGTGGGATGTATGACGGGTAGGTGGGCGGAGACGGTTGTGTGATGTATGACGGGTAGGTGGGAGGAGATGGATGTGGGATGTATGACGGGTAGGTGGGAGGAGATAGATGTGGGATGTATGACGGGTAGGTGGGAGGAGATAGATGTGGGATGTATGACGGGTAGGTGGGAGGAGATGGATGTGGGATGTATGACGGGTAGGTGGGAGGAGATAGATGTGGGATGTATGATGGGTAGGTGGGAGGAGATAGATGTGGGATGTATGACGGGTAGGTGGGAGGAGATAGATGTGTGATGTATGACGGGTAGGTGGGAGGAGATAGATGTGGGATGTATGACGGGTAGGTGGGAGGAGATAGATGTGGGATGTATGATGGGTAGGTGGGAGGAGATAGATGTGTGATGTATGACGGGTAGGTGGGAGGAGATAGATGTGGGATGTATGATGGGTAGGTGGGAGGAGATAGATGTGTGATGTATGACGGGTAGGTGGGAGGAGATAGATGTGGGATGTATGATGGGTAGGTGGGAGGAGATAGATGTGGGATGTATGACGGGTAGGTGGGAGGAGATGGATGTGGGATGTATGATGGGTAGGTGGGAGGAGATAGATGTGGGATGTATGACGGGTAGGTGGGAGGAGATAGATGTGGGATGTATGACGGGTAGGTGGGAGGAGATGGTTGTGTGATGTATGACGGGTAGGTGGGAGGAGATGGATGTGGGATGTATGACGGGTAGGTGGGAGGAGATAGATGTGTGATGTATGATGGGTAGGTGGGAGGAGATAGATGTGGGATGTATGACGGGTAGGTGGGAGGAGATAGATGTGTGATGTATGACGGGTAGGTGGGAGGAGATAGATGTGGGATGTATGATGGGTAGGTGGGAGATGATAGATGTGGGATGTATGATGGGTAGGTGGGAGGAGATGGTTGTGTGATGTATGACGGGTAGGTGGGAGGAGATGGATGTGGGATGTATGACGGGTAGGTGGGAGGAGATAGATGTGGGATGTATGACGGGTAGGTGGGAGGAGATAGATGTGGGATGTATGACGGGTAGGTGGGAGGAGATAGATGTGTGATGTATGACGGGTAGGTGGGAGGAGATAGATGTGGGATGTATGACGGGTAGGTGGGAGGAGATAGATGTGGGATGTATGACCGGTAGGTGGGAGGAGATAGATGTGTGATGTATGACGGGTAGGTGGGAGGAGATAGATGTGGGATGTATGACGGGTAGGTGGGAGGAGATAGATGTGTGATGTATGACGGGTAGGTGGGAGGAGATAGATGTGGGATGTATGACGGGTAGGTGGGAGGAGATAGATGTGTGATGTATGATGGTTAGGTGGGAGGAGATAGATGTGGGATGTATGACGGGTAGGTGGGAGGAGATAGATGTGTGATGTATGATGGGTAGGTGGGAGGAGATAGATGTGGGATGTATGACGGGTAGGTGGGAGGAGATAGATGTGGGATGTATGACGGGTAGGTGGGAGGAGATAGATGTGGGATGTATGACGGGTAGGTGGGAGGAGATAGATGTGGGATGTATGATGGGTAGGTGGGAGGAGATAGATGTGGGATGTATGACGGGTAGGTGGGAGGAGATAGATGTGTGATGTATGACGGGTAGGTGGGAGGAGATAGATGTGGGATGTATGACGGGTAGGTGGGAGGAGATAGATGTGTGATGTATGACGGGTAGGTGGGAGGAGATAGATGTGGGATGTATGACGGGTAGGTGGGAGGAGATAGATGTGTGATGTATGACGGGTAGGTGGGAGGAGATAGATGTGGGATGTATGACGGGTAGGTGGGAGGAGATAGATGTGTGATGTATGACGGGTAGGTGGGAGGAGATAGATGTGGGATGTATGACGGGTAGGTGGGAGGAGATAGATGTGTGATGTATGACGGGTAGGTGGGAGGAGATAGATGTGGGATGTATGACGGGTAGGTGGGAGGAGATAGATGTGTGATGTATGATGGGTAGGTGGGAGGAGATAGATGTGGGATGTATGACGGGTAGGTGGGAGGAGATAGATGTGGGATGTATGACGGGTAGGTGGGAGGAGATAGATGTGTGATGTATGATGGGTAGGTGGGAGGAGATAGATGTGGGATGTATGACGGGTAGGTGGGAGGAGATAGATGTGTGATGTATGATGGGTAGGTGGGAGGAGATAGATGTGGGATGTATGACGGGTAGGTGGGAGGAGATGGTTGTGTGATGTATGACGGGTAGGTGGGAGGAGATGGATGTGGGATGTATGACGGGTAGGTGGGAGGAGATAGATGTGGGATGTATGATGGGTAGGTGGGAGGAGATAGATGTGGGATGTATGACGGGTAGGTGGGAGGAGATAGATGTGTGATGTATGACGGGTAGGTGGGAGGGGATAGATGTGGGATGTATGACTGGTAGGTGGGAGGAGATAGATGTGGGATGTATGACGGGTAGGTGGGAGGAGATAGATGTGTGATGTATGACGGGTAGGTGGGAGGAGATAGATGTGGGATGTATGACGGGTAGGTGGGAGGAGATAGATGTGGGATGTATGACGGGTAGGTGGGAGGAGATAGATGTGGGATGTATGACGGGTAGGTGGGAGGAGATAGATGTGTGATGTATGACGGGTAGGTGGGAGGAGATAGATGTGGGATGTATGACGGGTAGGTGGGAGGAGATAGATGTGGGATGTATGACGGGTAGGTGGGAGGAGATAGATGTGGGATGTATGACGGGTAGGTGGGAGGAGATAAATGTGGGATGTATGACGGGTAGGTGGGAGGAGATAGATGTGGGATGTATGACGGGTAGGTGGGAGGAGATAGATGTGGGATGTATGACGGGTAGGTGGGAGGAGATAGATGTGGGATGTATGACGGGTAGGTGGGAGGAGATAGATGTGGGATGTATGACGGGTAGGTGGGAGGAGATAGATGTGGGAGGAGATAGATGTGGGATGTATGACGGGTAGGTGGGAGGAGATAGATGTGGGATGTATGACGGGTAGGTGGGAGGAGATAGATGTGGGATGTATGACGGGTAGGTGGGAGGGGATAGATGTGGGATGTATGACGGGTAGGTGGGAGGAGATAGATGTGGGATGTATGACGGGTAGGTGGGAGGAGATAGATGTGGGATGTATGACGGGTAGGTGGGAGGAGATAAATGTGGGATGTATGACGGGTAGGTGGGAGGAGATAGATGTGGGATGTATGATGGGTAGGTGGGAGGAGATAGATGTGGGATGTATGACGGGTAGGTGGGAGGAGATAGATGTGGGAGGAGATAGATGTGGGATGTATGACGGGTAGGTGTGATGTTGTTATGGAAATGATTAAGAGCTCCAATCGAGCCCAAGGTTATCTGCTGCTGTCTCTAATTTGAAAGGTAGGTGGGAGGAGATAGATGTGGGATGTATGATGTGGGATCAGTGACTCGGGGACAATCTCATGTAGGATCAGTGACTCGGGACAATCTCATGTGGGATCAGTGACTCGGGACAATCTCATGTGGGATCAGTGACTCGGGATAATCTCATGTGGGATCAGTGACTCGGGACAATCTCATGTGGGATCAGTGACTCGGGACAATCTCATGTGGGATCAGTGACTCGGGACAATCTCATGTGGGATCAGTGACTCGGGACAATCTCATGTGGGATCAGTGACTCGGGACAATCTCATGTAGGATCAGTGACTCGGGACAATCTCATGTGGGATCAGTGACTCGGGACAATCTCATGTGGGATCAGTGACTCGGGGACAATCTCATGTAGGATCAGTGACTCGGGGAGAATCTCATGTGGGATCAGTGACTCGGGGACAATCTCATGTGGGATCAGTGACTCGGGACAATCTCATGTGGGATCAGTGACTCGGGACAATCTCATGTGGGATCAGTGACTCGGGACAATCTCATGTGGGATCAGTGACTCGGGACAATCTCATGTGGGATCAGTGACTCGGGGACAATCTCATGTGGGATCAGTGACTCGGGGACAATCTCATGTGGGATCAGTGACTCGGGACAATCTCATGTGGGATCAGTGACTCGGGGACAATCTCATGTTGGATCAGTGACTCGGGACAATCTCATGTGGGATCAGTGACTCGGGGACAATCTCATGTGGGATCAGTGACTCTGGGACAATCTCATGTGGGATCAGTGACTTGGGGACAATCTCATGTGGGATCAGTGACTTGGGGACAATCTCATGTGGGATCAGTGACTCATGTGGGATCAGTGACTCATGTGGGATCAGTGATTTGGGGACAATCTCATGTGGGATCAGTGACTCATGTGGGATCAGTGACTCATGTGGGATCAGTGACTCGGGGACAATCTCATGTGGGATCAGTGACTCGGGGACAATCTCATGTGGGATCAGTGACTCGGGACAATCTCATGTGGGATCAGTGACTCATGTGGGATCAGTGACTCTGGGACAATCTCATGTGGGATCAGTGACTTGGGGACAATCTCATGTGGGATCAGTGACTTGGGGACAATCTCATGTGGGATCAGTGACTCATGTGGGATCAGTGACTCATGTGGGATCAGTGATTTGGGGACAATCTCATGTGGGATCAGTGACTCATGTGGGATCAGTGACTCATGTGGGATCAGTGACTCTGGGACAATCTCATGTGGGATCAGTGACTCGGGGACAATCTCATGTGGGATCAGTGACTCATGTGGGATCAGTGACTCGGGACAATCTCATGTGGGATCAGTGACTCGGGACAATCTCATGTAGGATCAGTGACTCGGGACAATCTCATGTGGGATCAGTGACTCGGGGACAATCTCATGTGGGATCAGTGACTCGGGGACAATCTCATGTAGGATCAGTGACTCGGGACAATCTCATGTAGGATCAGTGACTCGGGACAATCTCATGTGGGATCAGTGACTCGGGACAATCTCATGTGGGATCAGTGACTCGGGGACAATCTCATGTGGGATCAGTGACTCGGGACAATCTCATGTGGGATCAGTGACTCGGGACAATCTCATGTGGGATCAGTGACTCGGGACAATCTCATGTGGGATCAGTGACTCGGGACAATCTCATGTGGGATCAGTGACTCGGGATAATCTCATGTGGGATCAGTGACTCGGGGACAATCTCATATGGGATCAGTGACTCGGGACAATCTCATGTGGGATCAGTGACTCGGGACAATCTCATGTGGGATCAGTGACTCGTGGACAATCTCATGTGGGATCAGTGACTCGGGGACAATCTCATATGGGATCAGTGACTCGGGACAATCTCATGTAGGATCAGTGACTCGGGGACAATCTCATATGGGATCAGTGACTCGGGACAATCTCATATGGGATCAGTGACTCGGGACAATCTCATGTGGGATCAGTGACTCGGGACAATCTCATGAGATGGATGTGGGATGTATGATGGGTAGGTGGGAGGAGATAGATGTGGGATGTATGATGGGTAGGTGGGAGGAGATAGATGTGGGATGTATGACGGGTAGGTGGGAGGAGATGGATGTGGGATGTATGACGGGTAGGTGGGCGGAGACGGTTGTGTGATGTATGACGGGTAGGTGGGAGGAGATGGATGTGGGATGTATGACGGGTAGGTGGGAGGAGATAGATGTGGGATGTATGACGGGTAGGTGGGAGGAGATAGATGTGGGATGTATGACGGGTAGGTGGGAGGAGATGGATGTGGGATGTATGACGGGTAGGTGGGAGGAGATAGATGTGGGATGTATGATGGGTAGGTGGGAGGAGATAGATGTGGGATGTATGACGGGTAGGTGGGAGGAGATAGATGTGTGATGTATGACGGGTAGGTGGGAGGAGATAGATGTGGGATGTATGACGGGTAGGTGGGAGGAGATAGATGTGGGATGTATGATGGGTAGGTGGGAGGAGATAGATGTGGGATGTATGACGGGTAGGTGGGAGGAGATAGATGTGTGATGTATGATGGGTAGGTGGGAGGAGATAGATGTGGGATGTATGACGGGTAGGTGGGAGGAGATAGATGTGGGATGTATGACGGGTAGGTGGGAGGAGATAGATGTGTGATGTATGATGGGTAGGTGGGAGGAGATAGATGTGGGATGTATGACGGGTAGGTGGGAGGAGATAGATGTGTGATGTATGATGGGTAGGTGGGAGGAGATAGATGTGGGATGTATGACGGGTAGGTGGGAGGAGATGGTTGTGTGATGTATGACGGGTAGGTGGGAGGAGATGGATGTGGGATGTATGACGGGTAGGTGGGAGGAGATAGATGTGGGATGTATGATGGGTAGGTGGGAGGAGATAGATGTGGGATGTATGACGGGTAGGTGGGAGGAGATAGATGTGTGATGTATGACGGGTAGGTGGGAGGGGATAGATGTGGGATGTATGACTGGTAGGTGGGAGGAGATAGATGTGGGATGTATGACGGGTAGGTGGGAGGAGATAGATGTGTGATGTATGACGGGTAGGTGGGAGGAGATAGATGTGGGATGTATGACGGGTAGGTGGGAGGAGATAGATGTGGGATGTATGACGGGTAGGTGGGAGGAGATAGATGTGGGATGTATGACGGGTAGGTGGGAGGAGATAGATGTGTGATGTATGACGGGTAGGTGGGAGGAGATAGATGTGGGATGTATGACGGGTAGGTGGGAGGAGATAGATGTGGGATGTATGACGGGTAGGTGGGAGGAGATAGATGTGGGATGTATGACGGGTAGGTGGGAGGAGATAAATGTGGGATGTATGACGGGTAGGTGGGAGGAGATAGATGTGGGATGTATGACGGGTAGGTGGGAGGAGATAGATGTGGGATGTATGACGGGTAGGTGGGAGGAGATAGATGTGGGATGTATGACGGGTAGGTGGGAGGAGATAGATGTGGGATGTATGACGGGTAGGTGGGAGGAGATAGATGTGGGAGGAGATAGATGTGGGATGTATGACGGGTAGGTGTGATGTTGTTATGGAAATGATTAAGAGCTCCAATCGAGCCCAAGGTTATCTGCTGCTGTCTCTAATTTGAAAGGTAGGTGGGAGGAGATAGATGTGGGATGTATGATGTGGGATCAGTGACTCGGGGACAATCTCATGTAGGATCAGTGACTCGGGACAATCTCATGTGGGATCAGTGACTCGGGACAATCTCATGTGGGATCAGTGACTCGGGATAATCTCATGTGGGATCAGTGACTCTGGACAATCTCATGTGGGATCAGTGACTCGGGACAATCTCATGTGGGATCAGTGACTCGGGACAATCTCATGTGGGATCAGTGACTCGGGACAATCTCATGTGGGATCAGTGACTCGGGACAATCTCATGTAGGATCAGTGACTCGGGACAATCTCATGTGGGATCAGTGACTCGGGACAATCTCATGTGGGATCAGTGACTCGGGGACAATCTCATGTAGGATCAGTGACTCGGGGACAATCTCATGTGGGATCAGTGACTCGGGGACAATCTCATGTGGGATCAGTGACTCGGGACAATCTCATGTGGGATCAGTGACTCGGGACAATCTCATGTGGGATCAGTGACTCGGGACAATCTCATGTGGGATCAGTGACTCGGGACAATCTCATGTGGGATCAGTGACTCGGGGACAATCTCATGTGGGATCAGTGACTCGGGGACAATCTCATGTGGGATCAGTGACTCGGGACAATCTCATGTGGGATCAGTGACTCGGGGACAATCTCATGTGGGATCAGTGACTCGGGACAATCTCATGTGGGATCAGTGACTCGGGGACAATCTCATGTGGGATCAGTGACTCTGGGACAATCTCATGTGGGATCAGTGACTTGGGGACAATCTCATGTGGGATCAGTGACTTGGGGACAATCTCATGTGGGATCAGTGACTCATGTGGGATCAGTGACTCATGTGGGATCAGTGATTTGGGGACAATCTCATGTGGGATCAGTGACTCATGTGGGATCAGTGACTCATGTGGGATCAGTGACTCATGTGGGATCAGTGACTCGGGGACAATCTCATGTGGGATCAGTGACTCGGGGACAATCTCATGTGGGATCAGTGACTCGGGACAATCTCATGTGGGATCAGTGACTCATGTGGGATCAGTGACTCATGTGGGATCAGTGACTCTGGGACAATCTCATGTGGGATCAGTGACTTGGGGACAATCTCATGTGGGATCAGTGACTTGGGGACAATCTCATGTGGGATCAGTGACTCATGTGGGATCAGTGACTCATGTGGGATCAGTGATTTGGGGACAATCTCATGTGGGATCAGTGACTCATGTGGGATCAGTGACTCATGTGGGATCAGTGACTCATGTGGGATCAGTGACTCGGGGACAATCTCATGTGGGATCAGTGACTCGGGGACAATCTCATGTGGGATCAGTGACTCATGTGGGATCAGTGACTCGGGACAATCTCATGTGGGATCAGTGACTCGGGACAATCTCATGTAGGATCAGTGACTCGGGACAATCTCATGTGGGATCAGTGACTCGGGGACAATCTCATGTGGGATCAGTGACTCGGGGACAATCTCATGTAGGATCAGTGACTCGGGACAATCTCATGTAGGATCAGTGACTCGGGACAATCTCATGTGGGATCAGTGACTCGGGACAATCTCATGTGGGATCAGTGACTCGGGGACAATCTCATGTGGGATCAGTGACTCGGGACAATCTCATGTGGGATCAGTGACTCGGGACAATCTCATGTGGGATCAGTGACTCGGGACAATCTCATGTGGGATCAGTGACTCGGGATAATCTCATGTGGGATCAGTGACTCGGGGACAATCTCATATGGGATCAGTGACTCGGGACAATCTCATGTGGGATCAGTGACTCGGGACAATCTCATGTGGGATCAGTGACTCTGGGACAATCTCATGTGGGATCAGTGACTCGGGACAATCTCATGTGGGATCAGTGACTCGTGGACAATCTCATGTGGGATCAGTGACTCGGGGACAATCTCATATGGGATCAGTGACTCGGGACAATCTCATGTAGGATCAGTGACTCGGGGACAATCTCATATGGGATCAGTGACTCGGGACAATCTCATATGGGATCAGTGACTCGGGACAATCTCATGTGGGATCAGTGACTCGGGACAATCTCATGAGATGGATGTGGGATGTATGATGGGTAGGTGGGAGGAGATAGATGTGGGATGTATGATGGGTAGGTGGGAGGAGATAGATGTGGGATGTATGACGGGTAGGTGGGAGGAGATGGATGTGGGATGTATGACGGGTAGGTGGGCGGAGACGGTTGTGTGATGTATGACGGGTAGGTGGGAGGAGATGGATGTGGGATGTATGACGGGTAGGTGGGAGGAGATAGATGTGGGATGTATGACGGGTAGGTGGGAGGAGATAGATGTGGGATGTATGACGGGTAGGTGGGAGGAGATGGATGTGGGATGTATGACGGGTAGGTGGGAGGAGATAGATGTGGGATGTATGATGGGTAGGTGGGAGGAGATAGATGTGGGATGTATGACGGGTAGGTGGGAGGAGATAGATGTGTGATGTATGACGGGTAGGTGGGAGGAGATAGATGTGGGATGTATGACGGGTAGGTGGGAGGAGATAGATGTGGGATGTATGATGGGTAGGTGGGAGGAGATAGATGTGTGATGTATGACGGGTAGGTGGGAGGAGATAGATGTGGGATGTATGACGGGTAGGTGGGAGGAGATAGATGTGGGATGTATGATGGGTAGGTGGGAGGAGATAGATGTGGGATGTATGACGGGTAGGTGGGAGGAGATGGATGTGGGATGTATGATGGGTAGGTGGGAGGAGATAGATGTGGGATGTATGACGGGTAGGTGGGAGGAGATAGATGTGGGATGTATGACGGGTAGGTGGGAGGAGATGGTTGTGTGATGTATGACGGGTAGGTGGGAGGAGATGGATGTGGGATGTATGATGGGTAGGTGGGAGGAGATAGATGTGGGATGTATGACGGGTAGGTGGGAGGAGATAGATGTGTGATGTATGACGGGTAGGTGGGAGGAGATAGATGTGGGATGTATGATGGGTAGGTGGGAGGAGATAGATGTGGGATGTATGATGGGTAGGTGGGAGGAGATAGATGTGGGATGTATGACCGGTAGGTGGGAGGAGATAGATGTGTGATGTATGACGGGTAGGTGGGAGGAGATAGATGTGGGATGTATGACGGGTAGGTGGGAGGAGATAGATGTGTGATGTATGACGGGTAGGTGGGAGGAGATAGATGTGGGATGTATGACGGGTAGGTGGGAGGAGATAGATGTGTGATGTATGATGGGTAGGTGGGAGGAGATAGATGTGGGATGTATGACGGGTAGGTGGGAGGAGATAGATGTGTGATGTATGATGGGTAGGTGGGAGGAGATAGATGTGGGATGTATGACGGGTAGGTGGGAGGAGATAGATGTGGGATGTATGACGGGTAGGTGGGAGGAGATAGATGTGGGATGTATGACGGGTAGGTGGGAGGAGATGGATGTGGGATGTATGATGGGTAGGTGGGAGGAGATGGATGTGGGATGTATGACGGGTAGGTGGGAGGAGATAGATGTGGGATGTATGACGGGTAGGTGGGAGGAGATAGATGTGTGATGTATGACGGGTAGGTGGGAGGAGATAGATGTGGGATGTATGACGGGTAGGTGGGAGGAGATAGATGTGGGATGTATGATGGGTAGGTGGGAGGAGATAGATAGTGGGATGTATGACGGGTAGGTGGGAGGAGATAGATGTGTGATGTATGACGGGTAGGTGGGAGGAGATAGATGTGGGATGTATGACGGGTAGGTGGGAGGAGATAGATGTGGGATGTATGACGGGTAGGTGGGAGGAGATAGATGTGTGATGTATGACGGGTAGGTGGGAGGAGATAGATGTGGGATGTATGACGGGTAGGTGGGAGGAGATAGATGTGGGATGTATGACGGGTAGGTGGGAGGAGATAGATGTGGGATGTATGACGGGTAGGTGGGAGGAGATAGATGTGGGATGTATGACGGGTAGGTGGGAGGAGATAGATGTGGGATGTATGACGGGTAGGTGGGAGGAGATAGATGTGGGATGTATGACGGGTAGGTGGGAGGAGATAGATGTGTGATGTATGACGGGTAGGTGGGAGGAGATAGATGTGGGATGTATGACGGGTAGGTGGGAGGAGATAGATGTGTGATGTATGACGGGTAGGTGGGAGGAGATAGATGTGGGATGTATGACGGGTAGGTGGGAGGAGATAGATGTGTGATGTATGATGGGTAGGTGGGAGGAGATAGATGTGGGATGTATGACGGGTAGGTGGGAGGAGATAGATGTGGGATGTATGACGGGTAGGTGGGAGGAGATAGATGTGTGATGTATGATGAGTAGGTGGGAGGAGATAGATGTGAGATGTATGACGGGTAGGTGGGAGGAGATAGATGTGTGATGTATGATGGGTAGGTGGGAGGAGATAGATGTGGGATGTATGACGGGTAGGTGGGAGGAGATGGTTGTGTGATGTATGACGGGTAGGTGGGAGGAGATGGATGTGGGATGTATGACGGGTAGGTGGGAGGAGATAGATGTGGGATGTATGATGGGTAGGTGGGAGGAGATAGATGTGGGATGTATGACGGGTAGGTGGGAGGAGATAGATGTGTGATGTATGACGGGTAGGTGGGAGGAGATAGATGTGGGATGTATGACGGGTAGGTGGGAGGAGATAGATGTGTGATGTATGATGGGTAGGTGGGAGGAGATAGATGTGGGATGTATGACGGGTAGGTGGGAGGAGATAGATGTGGGATGTATGACGGGTAGGTGGGAGGAGATAGATGTGTGATGTATGATGGGTAGGTGGGAGGAGATAGATGTGGGATGTATGACGGGTAGGTGGGAGGAGATAGATGTGTGATGTATGATGGGTAGGTGGGAGGAGATAGATGTGGGATGTATGACGGGTAGGTGGGAGGAGATAGATGTGGGATGTATGATGGGTAGGTGGGAGGAGATAGATGTGTGATGTATGACGGGTAGGTGGGAGGAGATAGATGTGGGATGTATGACGGGTAGGTGGGAGGAGATAGATGTGTGATGTATGACGGGTAGGTGGGAGGAGATAGATGTGTGATGTATGACGGGTAGGTGGGAGGAGATAGATGTGGGATGTATGACGGGTAGGTGGGAGGAGATAGATGTGGGATGTATGACGGGTAGGTGGGAGGAGATAGATGTGGGATGTATGACGGGTAGGTGGGAGGAGATAGATGTGGGATGTATGACGGGTAGGTGGGAGGAGATAGATGTGGGATGTATGACGGGTAGGTGGGAGGAGATAGATGTGGGATGTATGACGGGTAGGTGGGAGGAGATAGATGTGGGATGTATGATGGGTAGGTGGGAGGAGATAGATGTGGGATGTATGACGGGTAGGTGGGAGGAGATAGATGTGGGATGTATGACGGGTAGGTGGGAGGAGATAGATGTGGGATGTATGACGGGTAGGTGGGAGGAGATAGATGTGGGATGTATGACGGGTAGGTGGGAGGAGATAAATGTGGGATGTATGACGGGTAGGTGGGAGGAGATAGATGTGGGATGTATGACGGGTAGGTGGGAGGAGATAGATGTGGGATGTATGACGGGTAGGTGGGAGGAGATAGATGTGGGAGGAGATAGATGTGGGATGTATGACGGGTAGGTGTGATGTTGTTATGGAAATGATTAAGAGCTCCAATCGAGCCCAAGGTTATCTGCTGCTGTCTCTAATTTGAAAGGTAGGTGGGAGGAGATAGATGTGGGATGTATGATGTGGGATCAGTGACTCGGGACAATCTCATGTGGGATCAGTGACTCGGGACAATCTCATGTGGGATCAGTGACTCGGGACAATCTCATGTGGGATCAGTGACTCGGGACAATCTCATGTGGGATCAGTGACTCGGGGACAATCTCATGTAGGATCAGTGACTCGGGGAGAATCTCATGTGGGATCAGTGACTCGGGGACAATCTCATGTGGGATCAGTGACTCGGGACAATCTCATGTGGGATCAGTGACTCGGGACAATCTCATGTGGGATCAGTGACTCGGGACAATCTCATGTGGGATCAGTGACTCGGGACAATCTCATGTGGGATCAGTGACTCGGGGACAATCTCATGTGGGATCAGTGACTCGGGGACAATCTCATGTGGGATCAGTGACTCGGGACAATCTCATGTGGGATCAGTGACTCGGGGACAATCTCATGTGGGATCAGTGACTCGGGACAATCTCATGTGGGATCAGTGACTCATGTGGGATCAGTGACTCATGTGGATCAGTGACTCTGGGACAATCTCATGTGGGATCAGTGACTTGGGGACAATCTCATGTGGGATCAGTGACTTGGGGACAATCTCATGTGGGATCAGTGACTCATGTGGGATCAGTGACTCATGTGGGATCAGTGATTTGGGGACAATCTCATGTGGGATCAGTGACTCATGTGGGATCAGTGACTCATGTGGGATCAGTGACTCGGGGACAATCTCATGTGGGATCAGTGACTCGGGGACAATCTCATGTGGGATCAGTGACTCGGGACAATCTCATGTGGGATCAGTGACTCATGTGGGATCAGTGACTCATGTGGGATCAGTGACTCTGGGACAATCTCATGTGGGATCAGTGACTTGGGGACAATCTCATGTGGGATCAGTGACTTGGGGACAATCTCATGTGGGATCAGTGACTCATGTGGGATCAGTGACTCATGTGGGATCAGTGATTTGGGGACAATCTCATGTGGGATCAGTGACTCATGTGGGATCAGTGACTCATGTGGGATCAGTGACTCATGTGGGATCAGTGACTCATGTGGGATCAGTGACTCGGGGACAATCTCATGTGGGATCAGTGACTCGGGGACAATCTCATGTGGGATCAGTGACTCATGTGGGATCAGTGATTTGGGGACAATCTCATGTGGGATCAGTGACTCATGTGGGATCAGTGACTCATGTGGGATCAGTGACTCATGTGGGATCGGTGACTCATGTGGGATCGGTGACTCATGTGGGATCGGTGACTAATGTGGGATCGGTGACTCATGTGGGATCAGTGACTCATGTGGGATCGGTGACTCATGTGGGATCGGTGACTCATGTGGGATCGGTGACTCATGTGGGATCGGTGACTCATGTGGGATCGGTGACTCATGTGGGATCGGTGACTCATGTGGGATCGGTGACTCATGTGGGATCGGTGACTCATGTGGGATCGGTGACTCATGTGGGATCGGTGACTCATGTGGGATCAGTGACTCGGGGACAATCTCATGTTGGATCAGTGACTCATGTGGGATCAGTGACTCATGTGGGATCAGTGACTCATGTGGGATCAGTGACTCATGTGGGATCGGTGACTCATGTGGGATCGGTGACTCATGTGGGATCGGTGACTCATGTGGGATCAGTGACTCGGGGACAATCTCATGTGGGATCAGTGACTCATGTGGGATCAGTGACTCATGTGGGATCGGTGACTCATGTGGGATCGGTGACTCATGTGGGATCGGTGACTCATGTGGGATCAGTGACTCATGTGGGATCAGTGACTCATGTGGGATCAGTGACTCATGTGGGATCAGTCACTCATGTGGGATCAGTGACTCATGTGGGATCAGTGACTCATGTGGGATCGGTGACTCATGTGGGATCGGTGACTCATGTGGGATCGGTGACTCATGTGGGATCAGTGACTCGGGGACAATCTCATGTGGGATCAGTGACTCATGTGGGATCAGTGACTCATGTGGGATCAGTGACTCATGTGGGATCGGTGACTCATGTGGGATCAGTGACTCATGTGGGATCGGTGACTCATGTGGGATCGGTGACTCATGTGGGATCGGTGACAACTGAAGCTTTGAGAATTTCAACACTTCCAGTTTTGGTTCTGTATTTACCTGGCCGGTACCAACCAGACAAGCAGCCAATCAATTGATCAGTTGCCTTGGAGGGCGGGGGGGGGGGGAGGTTTAGAGCTGCATTTTTTGAGGTGGGGGTCAGGGTCAAGGTGTGGGCCCAGGGGCGGAGTCGGGGGCCCCATCAGGTAGGCTGTAGGGGGAGGGGGCCCGTGATTTCTGACAGTGGCCCTGGATATGTCTGTCAGTCTCCTCCCACAGCCCCTCAGTAGAGAAGGAAGTCATGTGACCTCCTGTGTACATTGTTATTATTGGATACATTTCCATCACACAGAATGATTTGTATCTTCCGATCTCTGTGATTGTAGATGATGATGATGATGATTACGATGCGGATTGTGAAGACATCGATTCCAAGCTCATGCCGCCTCCTCCCCCTCCACCAGTATCCAGCAAGAAGGAGGAAGACAAAGGACCGTCATCCACAGGTAAGTGAGCCGGAGAAAGCCGAGGCCATTCACTTCACTACAGACTGAAAACAGAGGCAAACACCGCAGTACTTACCTGTCCTTCATCAGACTGAAAACAGAGGAAAACTCTGCAGTACTTAGATTGGAATAAATCTGGGTGACTGGTGACCTGGTACTTCTCCCCCCTCCTTGTGTACATGTGATAAGCACCTTTCTCCTGTAGGGGGAGCTGTATAAACCCATCTGTGAATGATGATCATATACTGGACCCTTTTCTTTCAGCCTCTGAGGACGGAGATGGAATCATATTGCCGTCAATCATCGCCCCGTCATCGGCTAATGTGGACAAAGTGGACTTCAGCAGTTCTTCGGACTCGGAATCTGAGATCGGACCTCAGGAACGGGGGAAGGGTGATGGCAAGGAGCGGACGCTGACCTTACCTCTGGCTGGAATAATGCAGAGAGACGCCACCAAACAACTGCCCAACGTGACCGAGCTTTTCCCCGAGTTCAGGCCTGGGAAGGTACGAGAGCCGCTCCGGGAGGGTTGTCCTTGGAGAGTTGTGATCATTTCATCCTCCTGCCTCCTCCTCCTATTCTCCTCCTCCTCCTCCTCCTCCTCCTCCACCCTCCTCTTCACATTCTCCTCCTCCTCCTCCCACCCTCCTCCTCCTCCTCTTCACATTCTCCTCCTCCTCCTCTTCACATTCTCCTCCTCCTCCTCCTCCTCTTCACATTCTCCTCCTCCTCCTCCTCCTCCTCCACCCTCCTCTTCACATTCTCCTCCTCCTCCTCCACCCTCCTCCTCCTCCTCTTCACATTCTCCTCCTCCTCCTCTTCACATTCTCCTCCTCCTCCTCCCCCTCCTCCTCCTCCTCCCCCTCCCCCCCCCTCCTCCTCCTCCTCCCCCCCCTCCTTCTCCTCCTCCTCTTCACATTCTCCTCCTCCTCCAGCTCCTCCTCTTCACATTCTCCTCCTCCTCCTCCACTCTCCTCCTCCTCCACCCTCCTCTTCACATTCTCCTCCTCCTCCTCCACCCTCCTCCTCCTCCTCCTCCTCCACCTCCTCCACCTCCTCCTCCTCCTCCTCCTCCTCCTCCACCCTCCTCTTCCTCCTCCTCCACCCTCCTCTTCCTCCTCCTCCACCCTCCTCTTCACATTCTCCTCCTCCTCCTCCACCCTCCTCCTCCTCCTCCTCCTCCACCCTCCTCCTCCTCCTCCCCCCTCCTCCTCCTCCACCTCCTCCTCCTCCTCCTCCACCCTCCTCTTCACATTCTCCTCCTCCTCCTCCTCCTCCTCCCCTTCACATTCTCCTCCTCCTCCCTCCTCCTCCTCCTCCTCCCCCTCCCCCCTCCTTCTCCTCCTCCTCCTCCTCTTCACATTCTCCTCCTCCTCCTTCTCCAGCTCCTCCTCTTCACATTCTCCTCCTCCTCCTTCTCCAGCTCCTCCTCTTCACATTCTCCTCCTCCTCCTTCTCCAGCTCCTCCTCTTCACATTCTCCTCCTCCAGCTCCTCCTCCTCCTCCTCCTCCTCCACACATTCTCCACCTCCTCCACACATTCTCCACCTCCTCCTCCTCCACACATTCTCCACCTCCTCCTCCTCCACACATTCTCCACCTCCTCCTCCTCCACACATTCTCCACCTCCTCCTCCTCCACACATTCTCCACCTCCTCCTCCTCCACACATTCTCCACCTCCTCCTCCTCCACACATTCTCCTCCTCCTCCACCCTGCTCCTCCTCCTCCAGCTCCTCCTCCTTCACATTCTCCTCCTCCAGCTCCTCCTCTTCACATTCTCCTCCTCCAGCTCCTCCTCTTCACATTCTCCTCCTCCAGCTCCTCCTCTTCACATTTTCCTCCTCCTCCACACTTTCTCCACCTCCTCCTCCTCCACCCTGCTCCTCCTCCTCCTCCACACATTCTCCTCCTCCTCCACACATTCTCCTCCTCCTCCTCCACCCTGCTCCTCCTCCTCCTCCTCCTCCTCCTCCTCCACACATTCTCCACCTCCTTCTCCTCCTCCTCCTCCTCCTCACATTCTCCACCTCCTCCTCCTCCACACATTCTCCTCCTCCACCCTGCTCCTCCTCCTCCACACATTCTCCTCCTCCTCCTCCTCCTCCACACATTCTCCACCTCCTCCTCCTCCTCCACACATTCTCCACCTCCTCCTCCTCCACACATTCTCCTCCTTCTCCTCCACCCTGCTCCTCCTTCTCCTCCACCCTGCTCCTCCTCCTCCTCCACACATTCTCCTCCTCCTTCTCCTCCACCCTGCTCCTCCTCCTCCTCCACACATTCTCCTCCACCCCCTCCTCCTCCACCCTGCTCCTCCTTCACCTCCTCTTCTTCACATCCTCCTCCTCCCTGCTCCTCCTCCTCCACACATTCTCCTCCTCCACCCCCTCCTCCTCCACCCTGCTCCTCCTCCACCTCCTCTTCTTCACATCCTCCTCCTCCTCCACCCCCTCCTCCTCCACCCTGCTCCTCCTCCACCTCCTCTTCTTCACATCCTCCTCCTCCTCCTCCACCCTCCTCCGTGTCAGAGCTTACACAGGGGGGTCCTCCGCACATCATTGTGTTCAGGCTTGGCGATGGACCGCTGGGGCTCTAGGGCTGCATTATGTTATGAATGGAGCGGGGGAGGGTTGGGCCGGCCATACATGGAGCAAATTCCTTTCCTGCAACCACAGACTGTGTTGACAGCGTAATCCCTCCCACCAAACCATTGTATTCTCCTGGCTGGGGGAGGGGGGGTCCGCCAGGAAGAGACAGTGATTATTACTATCAGCTATACCAGCCGCTAGCGATAATCGCATGAAAAACCCAGCAGGCTGGTTGTACCCAAGTTGTTCCTGCTGAACCCGCCCTGAGTCAAACTGTCTATAGCCGGCCCTGAGTCAAACTGTCTATAGCCGGCCCAGAGTCAAACTGTCTATAGCCGGCCCAGAGTCAACTGTCTATAGCCGGCCCAGAGTCAAACTGTCTATAGCCGGCCCAGAGTCAAACTGTCTATGGCCGGCCCTGAGTCAAACTGTCTATAGCCGGCCCAGAGTCAAACTGTCTATAGCCGGCCCAGAGTCAAACTGTCTATAGCCGGCCCTGAGTCAAACTGTCTATGGCCGGCCCAGAGTCAAACTGTCTATAGCCGGCCCAGAGTCAAACTGTCTATAGCCGGCCCAGAGTCAAACTGTCTATAGCCGGCCCAGAGTCAAACTGTCTATAGCCGGCCCAGAGTCAAACTGTCTATAGCCGGCCCTGAGTCAAACTGTCTATAGCCGGCCCAGAGTCAAACTGTCTATAGCCGGCCCAGAGTCAAACTGTCTATAGCCGGCCCAGAGTCAAACTGTCTATAGCCGGCCCAGAGTCAAACTGTCTATGGCCGGCCCAGAGTCAAACTGTCTATGGCCGGCCCAGAGTCAAACTGTCTATAGCCGGCCCAGAGTCAAACTGTCTATGGCCGGCCCAGAGTCAAACTGTCTATGGCCGGCCCAGAGTCAAACTGTCTATGGCCGGCCCAGAGTCAAACTGTCTATGGCCGGCCCAGAGTCAAACTGTCTATAGCCGGCCCAGAGTCAAACTGTCTATGGCCGGCCCAGATTCAAACTGTCTATGGCCGGCCCAGAGTCAAACTGTCTATGGCAGGCCCAGAGTCAAACTGTCTATAGCCGGCCCAGAGTCAAACTGTCTATGGCCGGCCCAGAGTCAAACTGTCTATGGCCGGCCCAGAGTCAAAC